>JASVEL010003392.1:0-25643 GCA_032618575.1 Nicotiana noctiflora | reverse complement strand
AAGGCCGAGGTCGAGGTCGTCCTAGAGGACAAGGTAGGGACAGAGCTCAGCCCCGAGCAGCAGTACGAGTGGCAGAACCTCAGGTTCATATCGAGGAGGAAGTTCCAGCCCCAGCAGCTCCAGTAGGCCCAGCTCAGGTCCCGGGAGGAGCTTTGTTTTCACCGGATCTTCAGGATGCTTTGGTCCGGATAGCAGGTTTTATGGATCATATCACCAGAGCAGGTTTATTACCGGTAGCACCAGCCACTTCTCAGGCTGGAGGAGGTAATCAGACTCCTGCTACGCGCACTCCGGAGCCAGTGATTCCCCAGGCTCAGGTTCCTATGATTCAGCCAGTTGAGGCAGTTCAGCCTATTATTATGACACTGTCTAATGATGGTGCAGCCATGTCTCCTGACGCGTTATGGAGGTTGGACAGGTTTACCAAGCTGTTCACTACCACATTCAGTGGCACTCCTTCAGAGGATCCATAGGATTTCCTATACAGCTGCCACGAAGTTCTCCGTACTATGGGTATTGTGTAGACTAATGGTGTGGACTTTGCTACTTTTCGGTTATCTGGTTCTGCCAAGACTTGGTGGAGAGATTATTGCCTATCCAAGCCAGCGGGATCGTCATCTCTGACTTGGGAGCAATTTGCAGAATTATTCTTGGAGAAGTTCCTTCCAGCAACTCAGCGGGAGGTTATGCGCAGACAATTTGAGCGTCTTCATCAGGGTTCTATGTCTGTCACACAGTACGAGACTAGGTTCGTGGACCTAGCTCGTCATGCTATTATCATACTTCCCACAGATCGGGAGAGGGTGAGGAGGTTTATTGATGGCTTAAATCAGCCAATTCGGCTACAGATGGCTATGGGGGCAGGAACTGAAATCACTTTTCAGGAGGCGGCTAATGCAGCCCGCCGGATCGAGATGGCTCTGTCATAGGGAGCGAGACATAGATCAGATAAGAGATCTCGTAATTCGGGTAGATTTAGTGGTACCTCGTCTGGAGATAGAGATTTTTATGATAGAGGCCATCCTCTTAGGCCTTATCAGTCAGCTCTTCAGGTTTCTCATGATGCTTCAGGTGATCGTAATTCTCAGCCACGCTACTCTGATCAGCAGCCTATCAGTGCACCACCACTTCGCTATTTTCAGCAGCCGAGGGCTTGTTTTACGTGCGGTGATCTTAGGCACATTGCAAAGTATTGCCCTCGAGCTTCTGACAGATCTCACCAGCAGGGTTCTCGTGCCATGATTCAGGCCCCAGTTCCCTCACAGCCTGCCCAACCAGCTAGAGGCGGAGGTAGAGGACATAAAGGTGGAGGTAGAGGTCATAGAGGTGGAGCTCAGACTGATAGAGGTAGAGACCAGCCAGCAGCTGATCGTGTTAGAGATACTGCTCAGGTTGGTGGGGCACAGCCCCGATGTTATGCACTTCCCGCCAGACCAGAGGCTGAGTCTTCTGATGCCGTCATTACAGGTATTATTTTGGTTTGTGATAGAAAGGCATCGGCATTATTTGACCCTGGGTCTACATATTCGTACGTGTCTTCCTATTTTGCACCATACTTGATTCAACCCAGTGATCCACTGAGTGTTCCTGTTCATGTGTCTACACCAGTAGGCGATTCTATTGTGGTTGATCGAGTTCATCGGTCATGTATTATAGTAATTGAGGGTCTCGAGACCCGTGCTGATTTATTACTCCTAAATATGGTGGACTTTGATATTATACTAGGCATGGACTGGCTTTCTCCATATCATGCTATTTTAGATTGCCATGCCAAGACTGTGACTTTAGCTCTGCCGAATTCGCCTCGTATAGAGTGGAAAGGAATTTCAGGTCATACTAGTCGTAATGTTATTTCTTATGTTAAGGCTCAACGTATGGTTGGAAAGGGATGCTTGGCTTATTTGGCCTATGTCCGTGATTCTAGTGCTGAGGTTCCTTCTATTGACTGTGTGCCTGTGATTCGTGAATTTCCTGAAGTATTTCCTTCAGACTTACCAGGTATGCCGCCCGATAGGGACATTGATTTTTGCATTTGGCTCCAGGCACTCAGCCCATTTCCATTCCCCCATACCGTATGGCTCCGCCAGAGTTAAAAGAATTGAAGGAACAGTTGCAAGATTTA
This sequence comes from Nicotiana noctiflora, assembly GCA_032618575.1. Classification (NCBI taxonomy): domain Eukaryota; kingdom Viridiplantae; phylum Streptophyta; class Magnoliopsida; order Solanales; family Solanaceae; genus Nicotiana; species Nicotiana noctiflora. Next base: position 23,521 of record JASVEL010003392.1, on the reverse strand, counting down.
CTTGAAAAGGGTTTCATTAGACCCAGTATTTTCGCCGTGGGGTGCACCAGTATTATTTGTAAAGAAGAAAGATGGTTCGATGAGAATGTGCATTGACTATCGACAGTTAAACAAGGTGACTATCAAAAATAAATATCCACTTCCGCGAATTGATGATTTATTTGACCAGCTTCGGGGTGCCAAGGTATTTTCAAAGATAGATTTGAGATCTGGCTATCATCAGCTGAAGAATAGGGCATTTAATGTTCCTAAGACAGCGTTTCGCACTTGGTATGGACATTATGAATTTCTGGTCATGTCTTTTGGGTTGACAAATGCTCCAGCAGCTTTTATGGAACTAATGAATCGGGTGTTCCGGCCTTATTTAGACTTGTTTGTAATAGTCTTCATTGATGACATATTAATATATTCCAGCAGTCAGGAGGAGCATGCGCAACATCTCAGAGTGGCCTTGCAGACTCTGAGAGATAGCCAGCTATATGCAAAATTTTCAAAGTGTGAATTTTGGCTAAGTTCGGTTGCATTCTTGGGTCATATTATGACGGCAGCAGGTATTCAGGTTGATCCAAAGAAAATTGAGGCAGTCAAGAACTGGCCTAGACCGACATCAGCCACAGATATACGGAGTTTCTTGGGGTTAGCGGGTTATTATCGCCGATTCGTAGAAGGATTTTCATCTATTGCAACCCCACTGACCAGATTGACCCAGAAGGACGTTCAATTTGAATGGTCCGATGAATGTGAGGCGAGCTTTCAAAAGCTCAAGACAACCTTGACCACAACACCGGTATTGGTTTTACCCACAGGTACGGGACCTTATACTGTTTATTGTGATGCTTCCCGTATTGGGCTTGGTGCGGTGTTAATGCAGGATGGCAAGGTTATTGCCTATGCTTCGAGGCAGTTGAAGATTCATGAGAAGAACTATCGAGTGCATGATCTAGAATTGGCGGCGATTATTCACGCATTGAAGATCTGGAGGCATTATTTGTATGGTGTAGCATGTGAAGTATACACCGATCATAAGAGTCTTCGGTATTTGTTTAAGCAGAAAGAGTTGAATACGAGGTAGAGAAGGTGGTTAGAGTTGCTAAAAGACTATGATGTTACTATTTTACATCACCCAGGTAAGGCCAATGTGGTGGCCGATGCATTGAGTAGAAAGTCTGCCAGCATGGGTAGTCTTGCATATATTCCGGTCAGTCAGAGACCATTAGCTCTAGACGTCCAGACATTAGCCAACCGGTTCGTGAGATTAGACATTTCTGAGCCTAGCAGGGTGTTAGCCTGCATGGTCGCTCGTTCTTCTTTATTAGAGCGTATCCGTGAGAGGCAATTTGATGATCCTCATTTGCGTGAGTTGAGAGATACAATACAGCGGGGAGGTGCCACACAGGTAAATCTAGATGATGATGGGGTATTGAAATTGCAGGGTCGAGTTTGTGTGCCCAATGTCGAAGGGATTCGAGAGTTAATCTTAGCGGAGGCCCACGGTTTGCGGTATTCTATTCACCCAGGCGCCGCGAAGATGTACCAGGACTTACGACAGCACTATTGGTGGCGCAGAATGAAGAAAGATATCATTGCGTATGTCGCTCGGTGTCTAAATTGTCACCAGGTGAAATATGAGCACCAGGAGACCTGGTGGTGTATTCCGGAGGATTGAAATTCCCGAGTGGAAATGGGAGCGGATCACTATGGACTTCGTTACTGGACTTCCTTTGACTCGGAGGAAATTTGATGCTATTTGGGTCATTGTTGATAGGCCGACCAAGTCAGCACACTTTATTCCAGTATATCTGTCTCCTACTCGTCGGAGAGGTTAGCGGAGGTTTACATTAGGGAGATTGTTCGTCTCCATGGAGTGCCGGTATCTATTATCTCCGATCGGGGTACGCGGTTTACCTCGCGGTTCTGGAGAGCGGTCCGGCGGGAGTTAGGCACCCGGGTTCGGTTGAGTACGACATTTCATCCTCGAACGGATGGCCGGTCCGAAAGGACTATTCGGATTCTAGAAGACATGCTTCGAGCTCCGTGTTATTGATTTCGGAGGCTCGTGGGACCGGTTTCGCCATTAGCGGAGTTCGCCTACAATAACGGTTACCAGTCTAGCATCCGGATGGCTCCGTATGAGGCGTTGTATGATAGGCGATGTCGATCACCGGTTGGATGGTTTGAACCGGGAGAGGCTCGGTTGTTGGGTACGGATTTAGTTCGAGAGGCCTTGGATAAGGTCAAGACTATTCAGGAGAGATTGCGTTCAGCTCAGTCCAGAGAGAAGACTTATGCGGATCGTAAGGTTCGAGATGTAGATTTCATGGTTGGCGAACGAGTATTGCTCCGAGTGTCGCCTATGAAGGGCGTGATGAGGTTCGGGAAGAAGGGCAAGCTCAGCCCTAGGTATATTGGTCCTTTTGAGATTCTAGACAGAGTGGGAGGGGTGGCTTACAGATTAGCTTTGCCGCCTAGCTTATCGGCCGTGCATCTAGTTTTTCATGTATCTATGCTTCGGAGATACCACGGCGATCCCACACATGTGTTAGACTTCAGTACTGTCCAATTGGACAATGATCTATCTTACGAAGAGGAATCGGTAGCCATTCTAGACAGGCAGGTTCGACAGTTGAGGTCGAAGAGTTATCCTTCTGTGCATGTTCAGTGGAGAGGTCAGCCTCCTGAGGCATCGACCCGGGAGTCCGAGTCTGATATGCGGAGCCGTTACCCACACTTGTTTCCTGACTCGGTACTTCTTTCTTTTGTCCGTTCGAGGACGAACGGTTGTTTTAGAGGTGGAGATTGTGACGACCCAAAGTGTCATCACTTGTTTTATTAATCATTTCGAGCTTTTGAGGTCTTGAAAACCTCATTTATAGTTGTTTCAATTTGCGTGCACAGTCCGGGCACAAATCTGGAAAATATTTATGTTGAAATATGTGAAATATGTGAAAAAGTTGAAGAATTTTGATATTAATATTGATATGGTTGACTTTGGTCAACATTTTTGGTAAACGGACCCGGATTCGTGATTTGACTGTCTCAGAAAATCCGTAGAAAAATATGGAACTTGGGCATATGCCCGGAATTGAAATCCGAGGTCTAGAACCCCGGTAAAATAATTTTTCTGTTAAATTGTTTTCCGAAAATGTTTAAGGAAAATGAAACTGAATTTTTATTAAAAAGTAGTGGTATCGGGCTCGTATTTTGGTTCCGACGCCCGGTACATGTCATATATATTGGTTAAGCGCTTCCTGTAAAGTTTGGTTGAAAACGGACGTCGTTTGACGTGTTTCGACCTTAAATTGGAAATTTTGGAAATTATGAAATTTTAAAGAATTCTTGAGTTTTAAGGCTCAATTCATTGATTTTGATGTTATTTTAGCGATTTGATCGCGTGAGCAAGTTCGTATGATGTTTTTGAGTTAGTGTGCATATTTGGTTTGGAGCCCCGAGGGCTCGGAAGTGTTTCGGAGGTGGTTCGGGGTGTTTTTGGACTTAGGAAACTGGCAGATTTTCTGCAATTTTTACACAGACATTTTACTCTACGCGATCGCGGCCTTGTACACGCGATCGCACTGCCTTGTCAAATTACTCAACGCGATCGCAGCCGTCCGCACGCGATCGCGTAGTTTCCTGTTCTTCTTCAACGCGATAGCAGCCGTCTGCACGCGATCGCGTAGCCTTCCGTTCTCCTTCAACGCGATCGCGACCCTGTTCACGCGATCGCATAGTACAAATAAGCCACCCCAGCGAAATTCTTCTACGCGATCGCAGCATTGACCACGCGATCGCGTAGTGTTGAATATTTGCCTTCCACGAGCGCGACCCAGTTCACGCGATCGCATAGAACAAAATCGTTGCCCAGTGAATTTAATCCCAAAACAGAACAGAAACGGGATAAAAATCCTATTTCTGTTCAACTCTCTTCTCCACAGCTCCTTGAACGATTTTTGAGCGATTCTTCATCAAACTTCTTGGGTAAGTGATTCTTAACTCGTTTTCTTCATTTTCCATCAATATTATTTGAATTCCTAAGCCTAATTAGGTGTAAATGGGTAGAAAAATTGAGAATTGAGTAGAGTAAGGGATTTCAAAGAATTTGCGATCTAGAACTCGTTTTGGAGTCGAACTTAAGAAAAAATTGTATATTTGAACTAATGGAGGATTGGGTGAACTTATTTTTGTTCGAAACTTGAGTTTCGATTATGTGGGCCCGGGGTCGATTTTTACTATTTCGGGCAGAATGTTGTAAAAATCATATTTAGCAATATGAACTAGTTTGTTAAATAGAATTGATGATATTAAATCAAATGTGTATATATACGATTGGATTGGAGACAAATTCGAAAGGAAAAGGCATTGCTACGGATTAAATCATTCGTAAACTTTCGAGGTAAGTGTTTGTTCTATCCTACCTTGAAGGAATAGGAATTTAGTTATGAATAAATTGTTGATTAAGAGTTATTGGTATTATACCGGTAATGGAGATAAATTGTTGAAATTATTATCAATTATTGGTTTAAAACCGGTAATTATAAATATTGTTGATGTAGAGATTATTGGCTAAATGCCGGTAATATATATATATATATGAATTGGGATCGTGTGGCGCGCCGACCACTTATATATTTATGAATTGGGATCGTGTGGCGCGCCGACCACCTATATAATAAGAAATGGGATCGTGTGGCACGCCGACCACAAAGTGATTTAAATCTTGGCATTGGCCATAATTGCCGGTAGCCTATTGATATATTTGGGAGCGGGTGGTACGCCTACCACGAGATATGAAATGAAAGAGGAATTGAGAAATGAAAGTAAGAATTATTCTGTTGATTAGATTATTCTGGATATCACGAGTTATTGGTGATATATAATTGTGTGGGATAATTGTATGCATATATATATATATATATATATATATATATATATATATATATATATATATATATATATATATATATATATATATATATATATATATATATATATATATATATATATATTGCAACTGCACAGGTTTATGTGGGTGTCTGGTCTTAGGCTTGTCACTACTTCGCTGGGATAGGCCAGGCACTTACCAGCACACATGGGGTCGGTTGTGCTGATACTACACTCTGCGCTCTTTTTGCGCAGATATAGGTTACGGACAGCAGCAGCGGCAGTAGCGACTTGTGGATTTTCCGACTAGTGAGATTACGAGGTAGCCTTGCAGGCGTCCGCACGACCCGTTGTCTCTTCTATCTATGCTTTTCATTCTGTTATCTCATGTAATCGAGATAAACAGCTTGTATTTTCTTTCAGACAATTATGTGTATTATTCTTAGAAGTTCGTGAGTATTGTGACACCGGTCTTGGGTAGTGTATCATGTTTGGGTTTCTTTATCATACTTGACTAAGTCTTCCGCTAATTTTGATTATTCCGCTGTAATTTATATGTTTTTAATAATAAGTCTTAATAAGAAATTGGTAATTAATGGAGGTGTAATTAATATTTGGCTTGCCTAGCTTCCATTTAGTAGGCGCCATCATGACCCCGATGGTGGGAAATCCGGGTCGTGACAAATAGAGAGTACTATATAGAAGTACTCAAGTCTGAATACAAAATACAAAATAACAACTGGAAATGAGAGGAGAAGCTAGGTTCTGCGAACGTAGGCAGCTACCTCAGCAACTCAATATGACACCGCAACCGCGGGAAATGCCTGTCTACTGCTCCTGAGTACCTGAGTCTGCACACAAAAGGTGCAGGGAGTAGGGGTGAGTACTAAGTACTCAGTGAGTAATAAATATATAAAAGCAGCTGAAGATAAGAAATCCACAAAATACCACAATATGAAGCTACACTACAGTCCGAATCTCCTACGAACTAGCATCAACAGTACAATTCAACTACCACAGAGTAATTCAATAAATAAAGATGCAATGCGATGCATATAACCGCTACGGCGTGTAGCCCGATCCAATTTAATGTCGACGGCGCTCAAGGGGGGTGTGTACAGACTCCGGAGGGGCTCCTACAGCCCAAGCGCAATACTGCTGCGGCGTGCAGCCTGATCCTCATATCAACCACTGTGGCGTGCAGCCCGATCCCATGCTCAGTCCACAATAAGCAATTAAGTCACAAAACAATTCATTTTCCTTAATTCCGGTTCTCAATTCATAATTTATGAAAAATACTTTAACTTTATTAAATTTGTAAAAGCCGGTGACTTAGCATTTCAAAAGTGTGATTTCAATTTCCAGGACCGAGATCAGTGATTTAAGCAATTATAGCTATCACATAAATATTGTCCTCTAAGGACGCTACAGATCGGCACAAGGCCCCAAACAAGGCTTACAGCCCACAAATATATCAAATACAGTGTATTTCCAACATTAACAACATAATATTCATTTCCGGATGGACCAAGTCTCAATCCCCAGTCACAATCAATCCCGCACCTGCCACGGTGTGCGAGCCACTCCCTACTAGCGTCACAATGTGCTAAGCCGGGGTTTCGAACCCTCAGGCTACCATATGCACAAACTACTCACCTCTAGCCGGCCGTCGACTCGTCCGCGATGCCTTTTCCTTTGAATTTAGCTCCCTCGTGCGTAGAATCTAGTCAAACCACAATAATTATATCAAATACGAGTCAAATAATCATAACCCATTTCAATTTACATGAAATTCGCATAAATACACTAAGTTGGTAAAACCCGACCCCGGCCCACTGCTCGGAAAATTTCGAAATTAGTACCAACGCGACCCTCATCTCGCCACGAGTCCGTGCATATAAAATTTATCGAAATCGGAGTTCAAATGGCCTTCCGAATCCAAAATCTCGTTTTCAATACTTAGGCCACATTTCTTCAAGATTTCTACCCAATTTCATGAAGATTGATGTTAATACTACCATACAATGATGTTTTTGAGTCAAGAATCTTACCTCCGACGAATACCCGATGATTCCTCAATGATTTCCTCGAGTTTTCTTCTCTCTAGGGCTCAAAATTGAGTTTTGGGTTAATGAACCTGTAACCCCTTTGTTCTGTGATTTAATTCACTGCCAGACCCGTTTGCTCTACGCGATCGCGACTCGCCTCACGCGATCGCGATGTTCAAAAATTCGGCCTCACGCGATCGCGACTCGCCTCACGCGATCGCGATGTTCAAACATCCGGCTTCACGCGATCGCGTCTCTCTTCCTGCGATCGCGTAGCACAATTTTCCCTGGACCCCATTTCTCTTCTACGCGATCGCGTTGATGCTCATGCGATCGCGATGGCCACCCGGTTAACTCTACGCGATCGCGACTGGTGCTCCTGCAATCGCGATGGCCTAGCCTGCAACCCTACGAGATCGCGTCCCCCTCCCCGCGATCGCGGAGAGCAAAAACCTGCTGCATTTATGACAGCAACCAGCCTTCTCATTTTATCCAAAAATGGTCCGTTTGGACCCCCGGATTCATCCCGAGACCCCCGGGACCCCAATGAAAACCACCAACATACTCCAAAACACGATACGAACTTGTTCCAATCATAAAAACATCATACTAAACATCAAAATCACCATTTACACACGAATTCAAGCCTAAGTTTATTCAAAACTTTCAAAACTAACATTCAATCCAAAACCCGATCAAACGATGTCCGAATGACCTGAAAATTTGCGGACATATCCAAAATCACATAACGAAGCTACAGAAATTGTCGGAATTCCATTCCGACCCCCGGATCAAAATATCACCTACCATCCGGTTTTCGCCAAAATTCAACCTTCGCCAATTTAAGCCTAAAACTACACCGGACCTCCGAATTCAATTCCGATTGCTCTCCTAAGTCATAAATGATCCCCGAAACTAGTCGAATCATCAGAATCCGGTTCCGAGCACTCTAACTCAATAGTCAACTCTTGGTTGTCTTCTCATATTCAAGCTTTCTTCAAATATGCTATTTGTTTCATTTTCAATCCAAATCACTCCTAACTCACCCGATATATTCAAATACTGATTTAAAAGCATAATATATGTAAATGCAAGGTAACAGGGTGGTAATTCCCGTAACGACGGGCCGGGTCGTTACATTCTCCCCAATTTAAACAAACGCTCATCCACGAGCGGGTTAAGAAACATACCTGGAGCATCAAACAAGTGTGGATATCTGCTTCGCATCTCCTGCTCGGTCTCCCAAGTTGCTTCCTCCATGGAACGACCTCTCCACTGCACTTTCACTGAAGCTATGTCCTTAGATCTCAGCTTACGAACCTGTCGACCCAAAATGGCTACTGGTTCCACATCATAAGTCAAATCCTCATCTAGCTGTATCGTGCCGAAGTCCAACACATGAGACGGGTCTCCGACATACTTCCGGAGCATAGATACATGGAACACCGGGTGAACTCTCGACAAACTGGGTGGCAAAGCAAGCATATAAGCCACCTCCCCAACTTTTCTAAGCACCTCAAAAGGTCCAATAAACCTTGGGCTCAACTTCCCTTTCTTTCCAAACCTCATAATGCCCTTCATAGGCGAAACCTTCAGCAACACCTTCTCACCCACTGAATAGGACACATCTCGGACCTTGCGGTTCGCATAACTCTTCTGACGCGACTGAGCTGTGCGTAGTCTCTCCTGAATTACCTTCACCTTGTCTAAGGCATCCTGAACTAACTCTGTCCCCAACAACCTAGCCTCGCCGGGCTCAAACCAACCGACTGGAGACCTACACCGCCTCCCATATAAAGCTTCATACGGTGCCATCTGAATGCTGGACTGATAGCTATTATTATAAGCAAACTCCGCCAAAGGCAAATAATCAGCCCACGAACCACCAAAATCAATGACACAAGCACGCAACATGTCCTCCAATATCTGAATAGTACGCTCGGACTGCCCATCCGTCTGTGGATGAAATGCTGTGCTCAGCTCTACCTGTGAACCCAACTCTCGATGAAATGTCCTCCAGAACTGAGAAGTGAACTGGGTACCTCTGTCTGATATAATAGAAATGGGAACTCCATGCAATCTCACTATCTCACGGATGAATATCTCTGCCAACCGCTCCGAGGAATAAGTAGTACACACTGGGATGAAGTGAGCTGACTTGGTCAACCTATCCACCACCACCCAAACTGAATCAAACTTCCTCGCCGTCCGAGGGAGTCCACTAACAAAGTCCATAGTTATTCTTTCCCACTTCCACTCAGGAATATCAATTCGCTGGAATACACCACCAGGTCTCTGATGCTCATACTTGACCTGCTGACAGTTTAGACACCGAGCCACATGGCTCACAATATCTTTCTTCATCTTTCTCCACCAGTAATGCTTCTTCAAATCCTGATACATTTTCGCGGCTCCTGGATGAATAGAATACCGCGAGCTGTGGGCTTCCTCCAATATCAATTCACGAAGGCCGTCAACATTGGGCACGCATATCCGGCCCTGCATCCGCAATACACCATCACTATCAATAGTGACATCTCTGGCATCATCATGTTGAACTCTGTCCTTAAGGACAAGTAAGTGTGGATCATCATACTGATGCTCTCGAATACGACCATATAAAGAAGAACGAGCTACTACACACGCCATCACCCGACTGGGCTCCGAAATATCCAGCCTCACCATCTGATTAGCTAACGCCTGAACATCAACTGCTAGGGGTCTCTCCCCAACTGGAATATACGCCAAACTGCCCATACTAATAGCCTTACGGCTCCATGCATCAGCCACTACATTGGCTTTCCCGGGATGGTACAAGATAGTAATATCATAGTCTTTAAGCAATTCAAGCCATCTCCGTTGCCTCAAATTTAGATCTTTCTGCTTAAACAAATGCTGAAGGCTGTGGTGGTCCGTATATACATCACAAGATACACCATATAAGTAATGCCTCCAAATCTTCAAGGCATGAACAATAGCAGCTAACTCCAAATCATGAACAGGGTAGTTCTTCTCGTGGGGCTTTAGCCGACGAGAAGCATATGCAATAACTCTACCCTCCTGCATCAACACACAACCGAGTCCAACTCTGGAAGCATCACAATACACCGTATATGACCCCGAGGCCGATGGTAACACAAGTACTGGAGCGGTGGTCAAAGCCTCCTTGAGCTTCTGAAAGCTCTCCTCACATTCATCAGACCACACAAATGGAGCATTCTTCTGTGTCAGCTTAGTCAACGGTGAAGCAATATATGAGAAATCCTGAACAAACCGACGATAATAGCCTGCCAAGCCGAGAAAACTCCGAATCTCTGTAGCTGAGGAAGGTCTGGGCCAATTATGCACTGCTTCGACCTTCTGTGGATCAACCCGAATACCATCACTGGACACTATATGTCCCAGAAAACCGACAGTATCAAGCCAGAACTCACACTTAGTGAATTTTGCATAAAGTTTCTCTTCTCTCAACCTCTGCAATGCCACCCTCAAGTGCTGTGCATGCTCCTCCTGGCTGCATGAATACACCAAAATATCATCAATAAACACAATCACAAAAGAATCAAGGTACGGCCGAAATACACTATTCATCAAGTGCATGAATGCAGTTGGGGCATTAGTCAACCCGAAAGACATCACCAGGAACTCGTAGTGCCCATATCGCGTCCTGAACGCTGTCTTCATAATATCCGAGTCCCCGATCTTCAACTGATGATAGCCCGATCGAAGATCAATCTTAGAAAATACACTAGCTCCCTGGAGCTGATCAAATAGGTCCTCAATACGAGGCAATGGGTATTTATTCTTCACTGTTACCTTGTTCAGCTGCCAGTAATCAATGCACATTCTCATTGTGCCATCTTTCTTCTTCACGAACAACACCGGTGCACCCCAAGGTGACACACTCGGACGAATGAAACCCTTATCTAAGAGTTCCTGAAGCTTGTTCTTTCAATTCTTTTAACTCTGCTGGTGCCATGCGATAGGGAGGAATAGAAATGGGCTGAGTGCCCGGCACCAAGTCAATACCAAAGTCAATATCTCTGTCGAGTGGCATGCCCGGCAGGTCTGCTGGAAATACATCCGGAAACTCCCTCACAATGGGGACCGAATCAAGACTGGGTGTCTCGGCCTCAACACTTCTAATGAAGGCCAAATAAGATAAACAACCCTTGCCAATCATTCGTTGGGCCTTTATATAATAAATCACCCTGTCGGACACATAATCAGTCAAGCCACGCCACTCAATCCTCGGATTACCTGGAATAGCTAGTGTGACTGTCTTGGCATGACAGTCCAGAATCGCATGGTAAGGAGATAGCCAATCCATGCCTAGAATTACATCGAAATCTACCATGCCCAGTAGTAATAGATCAACTCGGGTCTCCAGACCCCCAATAGTAATAATACAGGATCGATATACCTGATCCACAACAACAGTATCCCCCACTAAGGTAGATACATGTACGGGTAAAGCAAGAATACCACGGGTCATACCCAAATGATGTGAAAAATAAGTAGAAACATAGGAATAGGTGGATCCTGGATCAAATAAGACAGAAGCATCCCCATGGCAAACTGAGATAATACCTGTGATGACTGCATCTGATGCACTAGCATCCCTCGTATCCGGAAGAGCATAAAAATGAGCCTGACCTCCGCCAGTACGATCCTCGCCCCTAGGGTGACTTCCTGGCCACCTGGCCACCACTCCTAGCTGACTGTGCTGGTGCTGAAGAAACAGGGGTAGAAGACAAGGGCCGATCCCTCTGCTGAGACCGCCTACGAAGCCACCGAGGACACTCTCTCTTGATATGGCGCAACTCGCCACACTCAAAGCAACGGCCTGAAGATGGAAGAAGTGACTGCTGAGGACCCCTCGCTGCAGATGAATCCTGTGCTAAGGAAGTAGGAGCAGAGCTCTGGGCTGGAAGAGCACTCAATGCAGGCTGACTCTGCTGACGGTTCTGCTGACCCTGATAACCCTGATGGCCCTGCCGACCACGATCTGATGAAACCCCACTGGACTCTGCACGTCCAGACTGATGAGACCTGAAAGAGCGACCTCTTGTATGCTGAAATTGGCCCCTAGACGGAGCACCACTGTAACTGCCAGTACCACGAGGCTTCTTAACCTCTCTCTCCTCCCGCTCTCTGCGGCGATCTATCTCAATGTGACGGGCAGCATCAACCACCTCCTCAAAGGTAACTGCCGAAACTCTCTCCCTGGTCATCAATATGCGGATGGGATAAATAAGACCGTCAATAAATCTCTGAATCCTCTCTCTGTCTGTAGGAACCATCCACATGGCATGACGGGCCAACTATGTGAATCTCATCTCGTACTGATTAACCGTCATCTCTCCCTGCTTCAACCACTCGAACTGACGTCACAGCTCCTCTCTCTGAGACTGAGGCACGTATTTCTCCAAAAATACCGTGGAGAACTGCTTCCAAGTGAGGGGCACTGCCCCAGCGGGCCTACGCCTCTCGAAATCTTCCCACCACTGAAATGCTGCACCTGTGAACTGAAAAGTGGTGAATGAAACACCGCTGGACTCTAGAATACCCGCGGTGTGAAGCATGCGCTGACATCTGTCAAGAAAACCCTGGGCGTCCTCGCCCTCAGCACCACTGAATGTCGGAGGCCGTAGCCTCTCAAATCTCTCCAAACGACACTGCTCATCGTCGGGCAAAGCTGGAACCATATAAGCAGGAGCTCGTGCAATGGGCGCAACTGGCTGGACTGGCTCGGGTGTGTGAGCCACGGGGGTCTGATTTCCTCCCCCTGCCTGCGAAGAAGATACTGCAGCAGTAGCTGCAACTACCTGTGCCAAGCCTGTGCACACTGATAAGATCTGAGCCAAGGTCTCCTGAAGACCCGGTATGACAATGGGCACTGCCGGTGCCTGAACCTGAGTTACCGGAGCGTTTGCCGCTGGAATCTGGTCCTGAGTCTGGGCCACTGGTGCAGGAATCTGACCCTGAGTCTGGTCAGCTGGTGGATCAGCAGGTGCTGGTGCTGCTGCCCTACATCTACCACGACCACGGCCTCTGGGTGCCAATGGTGGTCGTCTGCCACGTCCGTTAGCTCGTGTTCTCGCCATCTACGAGAGAATAGAATATGGAAAATTTTAATTTCATGATAATACAGATCGCACGATATGAATCCAAGAAAATGAGGTTTTTCCTAAAGTTTCTGTAGCCCTCCGAGGATAGATACGGACGTCTACGTACCGATCCGCGAAAGCCTACTAAACCGGCTCATGACTCGCGAGTCCTAATAACCTAGAGCTCTGATACCAACTTGTCACGACCCAAAATCCGGTCGTGATGGAGCCCAACAATCAAGCTAGGCCAGCCGGACCAACTATTTCTGATTACATCGAATACCGATCCCAAATGGACAACCCAAGAAGAATATATGAGTTTAAGAACTCCAATAATAATAATAATGGGCAAAATACTGACACTCCCAAAGATCTGGAGTCACAAGTCTAGAGCCTCAAACAAAACCCAACAGGAATAGAGAGTACTATATAGAAGTACTCAAGTCTGAATACAAAATACAAAATAACAACTGGAAATGCGAGGAGAAGCTAGGTTCTGCGAAAGTAGGCAGCTACCTCAGCAACTCGATATGACACTGCAACCGTGGGAAATGCCTGTCTACTGCTCCTGAGTACCTGAGTCTGCACACAAAAGGTGCAGGGAGTAGGGGTGAGTACTAAGTACTCAGTGAGTAATAAATATATAAAAGCAGCTGAAGATAAGAAATCCACAAAATACCACAATATGAAGCTACACTACAGTCCGAATCTCCTACGAACTAGCATCAACAGTACAATTCAACTACCACAGAGTAATTCAACAAATAAAGATGCAATGCAATGCATATAACCTCTACGGCGTGTAGCCCGATCCAATTTAACGTCAACAGCACTCACTGGGGGTGTGTACAGACTCCGGAGGGGCTCCTACAGCCCAAGCACAATACTGCTGCGGCGTGCAGCCCGATCCTCACATCAACCACTGCGGCGTGCATCCCGATCCCATGCTCAGTCCACAATAAGCAAATAAGTCACAAAACAATTCATTTTTCTTAATTCCAGTTCTCAATTCATAATTTATGAAAAATACTTTAACTTTATTACATTTGTAAAAGCCGGTGACTTAGCATTTCAAAAGTGTGATTTCAATTTCCAGGACTGAGATAAGTGATTTAAGCAATTATAGCTATCACATAAATATTGTCCTCTAAGGACGCTACAGATCGGCACAAGGCCCCAAACAAGGCTTACAGCCCACAAATATATCATATACAATGTATTTCCAACACTAACAACATATTATTCACTTCCGGGATGGACCAAGTCTCAATCCCCAGTCACAATCAATCCCGCACCTGCCACGGTGTGCGAGCCACTCCCTACTAGCGTCACAATGTGCTAAGTCGGGGTTTCGAACCCTCAGGCTACCATATACACAAACTACTCACCTCTAGCCGGTCGTAGACTCGTCCGCGATGCCTGTTCCTTTGAATTTAGCTCCCTCGTGCGTAGAATCTAGTCAAACCACAATAATTATATCAAATACGGGTCAAATAATCATAACCCATTTCAATTTACATGAAATTCGCATAAATACACTAAGTTGGTAAAACCCGACCCCGGGCCCACTGCTCGGAAAATTTCGAAATTAGTACCAACGCGACCCTCATCTCGCCATGAGTCCGTGCATATAAAATTTATCGAAATCGGAGTTCAAATGGCCTTCCAAATCCAAAATTTCCGTTTTCAATACTTAGGCCACATTTCTTCAAGATTTCTACCCAATTTCATGAAGATTGATGTTAATACTACCATAAAATTATGTTTTTGAGTAAAGAATCTTACCTCCGACGAATACCCGATGATTCCTCAGTGATTTCCTCGAGTTTTCTTCTCTCTAGGGCTCAAAATTGAGTTTTGGGTTAATGAACCCGTAACTCCCTATCTTCTCGAATCTTCATGTGAAGATTCGAGCTAAAACCAAATCTATGCCAAACCGCCCCAAAATCTTACCCTAGCACCTCCAGACCACCCTCACACCCAAACCACCTTTGGTTTTGTTCGAATCCGACCGGAAACCCAAAAATCCCAAAGCGGCCATATGAACCCTAGATTTCAAAATTAGGGTCTTCGTTTAAATTCGAGAGAAATTGAAGTCTAATAGAATTTAATTGGGATGTTTTCGTTTGAAAACATCTCAATTAAAGTCCGTTAGACTCCAAATTCAAGTCCAAGCTCAAAACGGCCCGGTTTCTGCTTTGATTTCGATTTCTTTTGAGGTAATTTCCTTTTTCCTGTTTATTTCAATTAGGTATTTGTTTGTTTTGTGTATTTGTTTAGTTCAACTCGTTTGATTTCTTCTCATTCTTTTTGGCCGTCCCTGTTTGTCACTTTTTCTCAAAGACCTTTTATTTGGTCAATTATTTTTCTCTGTGTTGTTTATTTGATTGCGTGTGTTGTCGAATGCATATTCGCTTCAATTAGCATCGTCGAATACTTAGTTTCATATTTCGGCCGAGATTTTTTTTTCACTGTTTTATCGGTTTAATTTGTTATCAAAGATATATGTTGTGTTTAATTGAATGTTTGTCTAATCTCGTAGAAATTGTTGTGTGAAACCTCGGGCAGTGCTTTATTTTGCTTGAATTGAACTGCTCTGTTTAGTCGTTGATTCTGTTGATTAAGCTTGGGAAGTATGGATTGGATATAGCTGTAATCCTGATAAGTTTTTAGGGAAATTAACAGTTAGATTTCAAAAAAAAGAAAGGTGCAGTGCACATGCTTTAGGTCAGTGGAACCTGCTGGACAGCAGGTATCCACCTAGGTCTTGCATTTAAGAAATTTTAAAACAAAAAGTCCCATACTTGGACAAGATTTAGTGGTTAACAGAAGGAATAACCTGGCTAGACAGTTGATTAAAACAATTGAAAGAAAGGGCTGGGGTTTGGGATCTGTAGGTTATAAAAACACACATATAACTTACTGAAAAGGAGATTAAAAAAAAACATTGAGAATATTAGAAATACACACTAACACTCACAGAGATTAACACTCATATAGAAAACACTGAGTATACACACATTCACAGCATAGACACGCACGTACACTCATACGAATACACATAAGTGTTCACTGCCTGTTGTGGTTCTCCTGCTGTTGGTTTTGTTTTTCTGCTATTGCTGTTGTTGTTCTGTTGCCTGCTATCATTCTGCTGCCTGCTGGTTGTGGTTGAACTGCCTGCTGGGTGTTGTTCTTCTGTTGCTGCTGCTGTTGTTGTTGTGGCTCATGTTGCTCGTCCTTGTTGTTGTGGCTGTTGTTGTGGTCCTGTTGTTGTTGTTGTTGTTGTTGTTGTGTCTTACTGTTGCTGCAACTGACCTCTCCTCATTGTAATTGCCAGGTAAATTTTCCAATCCTTATGAATGTGAAGTTGTAATGACAAGTGTTGAAGAAAAATGAAGTTGTTTGTTTGGCATTCATTCATCTCTGGTTTTAGATATGACTGAATCTGATATATGTAACATTTTGTCAAACAATGTGTATTCGTTAGGAATAATTGGTAAATGTAATGGAACTATATGGACTGGACTGGTACATTGGAACTGTGCTTGTGATTGCTATTATATTAGTACGTCTTAGGTTATATAATCTTAATAACTAATAAGATTTCAGATAAAAATAGTAGATTAAAAGGTTAAAAGTAATAATTGAATTTAGGTTTCCTGTTATAACTATGAAATTATGTATTGTTAGTATAGTTGTTTCATTTGAAAACTAAATATGAATTAGTATCTAAAAATGGAAATCGTTTTGATATTATGTATGCAATGATGTTTTAATTCCGAAATAGTTCGATTATGATTACAATTAATTTGGTTTAGAGTAATTAGTGTTTAAAAAAATAATTTCCAATGCTTTAGTAGAATAGTCTTAATAATAAAATATCGGTCTGTTTTGACTTTGAAATCTCTTCTCTTTTGTAGATTCAATTTGGATTAATAATTAGAATTGGTAAATAAAGGAAATATTTTGATAACTAAGTAATCAAATCAGTTTTGAATTCGAATTAGAATTGTGATAATCTAAAAATAAAGTAAAAAAAAATATTTTCTGTTGTGTGTTATTTTTGGGTCAATGCCCTAATGAGTGGCCCAAATTCAGTAGGTATGATAGTTACACAAGGGCCTGGATCAATACAATACTAAATTAGATGGGTTTGGGCCATTAGTTCTGAAATTTACACAAACGGCCTGAATCCGAATTTCAATCAAATTTAAATTGGACATGAAACTGCTCATGGGCTGCAGTCAAGCCCAATATTAAATAAAGCCTAGACTCTTATTAGTTTGTGGCACCAAAAATATAAAAATTATTAGGTAATAATAAACAATTAGAATTTCTTTTTGTTATTAGAGACAGAACACATATAAAATATTGTATACTTTAGGTATGACCTTTAATAAAAATGAGATGAGCCTCGCCGCTTCAAATGTACAATTGCGGGTCCCTCAAATAAATTTTTATAAATATCTTAGATTTGGAAGGACCATTAGCAAATTTCACGGTCTTTCTTAAAGTTAAAATAGACGTAGATACTTTAGGCACGATTTGTAATAATTTTACCTTCCTAATACGGGTGCGCATTTATGTGACCCAAATCTTACTCTCGGCGAAACTGAAATATATATTAAAGTCGCAGGCGTACTGGTTGCGGTGTGACTCGAAATGTATTTTCGTGACGTTGCAATTCTTCCAAAATTGAAAAGCGGAATATAAGAGCACATAAATAAAAAATATATAAAGAAATCAGATAGAAACAAAAATTGCAGTTGAGCGACCGTGATAAAACCATGGAATCCGGGAGTGCTTAACACCTTCTCCCGGGTTAACAGAATTCCTTATCCAGGTTTCTAATTTTGCAGACTGTAATACAAAGTCATAAAATTCCTCTGTTCGGGATTAAAACCGGTGACTTGGAACACTATTATTTTCCCAAGTGGCGACTCTGAACTAAATAAATAAATCCCGTTTCGATTGTCCTTTAATTGGAAAAACTCCTACGCGCTCTCGCGAATAAGCGTAAAAAGGAGGTGTGACACTCCTGCGATCGCGATGGCCTAGCCCCCAACCCTACGCGATCGCGTCCCCCTCCCCGCGATCTCGGAGAGCAAAAACCTGCTGCATTTATGACAGCAACCAGCCTTCTCATTTTATCCAAAAATGGTCCGTTTGGACCCCCGGATTCATCCCGAGACCCCCGGGACCACAACGAAAACCACCAACATACTCCAAAACACGATACGAACTTGTTCCAATTAGAAAAACATCATACTAAACATCAGAATCACCATTTACACACGAATTCAAGCCTAAGTTTATTCAAAACTTTCAAAACTAACATTCAATCCAAAACCCGATCAAACGATGTCCGAATGACCTGAAAATTTGCGGACATATCCAAAATCATATAACGAAGCTACAGAAATTGTCGGAATTCCATTCCGACCCCCGGATCAAAATATCACCTACCATCCGGTTTTCGCCAAAAATCAACCTTCGTCAATTCAAGCCTAAAACTACACCGGACCTCCGAATTCAATTTCGATTGCTCTCCTAAGTCATAAATGATCCCCCGGAACTAGTCGAATCATCAGAATCTGGTTCCGAGCACTCTAACTCAATAGTCAACTCTTGGTTGACTTCTCATATTCAAGCTTTCTTCAAACATGCTATTTGTTTTATTTTCAATCCAAATCACTCCTAACTCACCCGATATATTCAAATACTGATTTAAAAGCATAATATATGTAAATGCAAGGTAACGGGGTGGTAATTCTCGTAACGACGGGCCGGGTCGTTACAAAATCATGAAAGAAGTTCGCATATAGACGTTTGTATAAAGGTGTATAAATGTGTATAATAGTGTATACGATGTATTTATACACTATTATACAAGATTATACATAATTATACAAAAAACTAACTTCGTCTTCTTCTTTGCGTTTTTTCTAAAATTTAACTCAAATCTTGCTCTAATCTACTCCAAATCATTTCAAATTTAAACTTTGAACTCCTTGTAATATTTTCAATCAATTGGAACAACACTCAATCCAAACAACTAAGAATTACAAGAAATTCTATTTTCTAAACCAAAGCTTTGAATGCCCTTTAATGGTGAACTTCTACTCTTCAATTTTTTTACATTACAATTAGGTGATATAGGGGGAGAAGCAATAATGGCGGATGGCCCCTTGAAGCATATGTAAAAAAAAGTGAGAAGAAGAGAGTGAAAATAATAGTTGTGAGAACACAGATTTAACTTTATAGGTTTAGAAGCAATGATTGTAAGAACACATATTTTGAATTTGCAAGAGCTAGTTTTCAAAATATGTACAATATAGGCTAGGTGGGGTAAAACTTAAAAATATGGGCCAATTTTTGTTATGGTGTGAAGTCATGTGTATTTTTTTGTAATTCTTTCTACAAAGTAATTAGGAGATAGAGAAACGTGAGATATATGAATACCTTTAATTAAGGAGTAAAAACTGTTTATTAATTAGACCCTTAATTAAGTATGTTATAGGATTGGTAATTTGATATACTAAGTATAATTAAATCAAACCTTAAACATTGAGAGTAATAAAGTTTCCTATGTGGCACATGAATATAAAAATTGCTACTTATATTCCTTTGTTTGTAATTGCTTTTGCCGTTTCGGATGATTCTTCTAATTATGAAAGATAATTACTCCCTTACCATTAATTAGGAAGTTATATAGAGGAGTGGGGATTTGTTTGCTGATGAAGAATTAAGAAGCCTGATTGCTCATTATTTAATGGAAATTTTACACCCTATAGAAAATCTTACTACCCTATTTATCAATAATAAATATCATTTAAAAATATTACACCATATAGATACCCTTTATCTTAAATAGCAAATTATTTATTTATGGTTATATCCTAATTTTAAGGCACCATATATGTCAAAAAAGATATTTCTCTCTCCTTTTTTTTTAATTTCTCTCACATGCTTACCGAAAAACTCCCTCCAAATACTTTCTCTCTCTTTTTCACATACATTATACCTTTCTCTCTCACTAACCCATGTTTCTGTACTTTTCTCCCATCCAAATACAACAATTTTGAACTTGTTCCTCCGCCATTGTCGACTCTTGTTCCTCCACCATTAATGTATTCTGTTTTCTAAAAGTTTTTATATGTATTCTTATGTATTTTGATTGTTGTGAGTTGTGGGTTGATTTTCCAGTAATTTTTAGTTGTAATTAAAATATTTATTTAATTTTGTTTTTAATTGTTAAAAATTTTGTTAAGTTTTCGATTATATTCAGATTCCTCCTGTATGTATTCATATGTATTCAATGTATTTCTCCTGTATGTATTCAATTTTTTTACATGTATCATATTGTATTTGTATGTATTTTATTGTATTTGGGTACTTTTTGGTATAATGTATTCTCCTTCATTAAAATATCTATATGTATTCTTAGTTATTTTGATTGCTGAGAGCTTGTTCAATTTTTCCAGTAATTTTTAGTTGTAATTAAATTTATTAATTAATTTTTTTTATTTGTTAAATATTTCAGTAAGTTGTCAACTATATTCAGATCCCTCCTATATGTATTTATTTTTATTTAAAGGGTATATATAAATTGTTAATTAACCCTAAAAGATGGTTTTTTTCTTTTACAAGAATATAGATTAATTAGGTATCTTTTAAGTTTGTTGAGTAAAATTAGGAAAATATAATTTGATTAGATTTTGTTTCGTTTTTAGAATTCTTAACATTCCAAAAATTACGCTTAGGCGTTACGGTATTTACCTTTAATAAGATTTGAATACAGTAAAATACATATCCAAATTAGATGGATTCCTGTTTTACAGCCTACTTGTTTGGTTGTATTATTAAATACATCTACTTAAATACAGAAAATACATTCTACATTTTGATAAAAGATATATAGCAAATGGTATCTATAAATTGCTAATTAACACTAAAAGATGGTTCTTTCTGAAAAATTCTCTTATTTAATTTCTTAATACAAACTTTTGGGCTTTCTTATATAATTTGAATTTAAAAGAAAATAATGAGAGAAAAAGAAGCAAAAAAGGAGAAAAAAGATAAATGTGATTCATGGTCTAAGAGAGGTGCCAAGTCACCTTTTTATTAGGCAGAATAGTCTCATAGACACTTGTACTTATTCGGTTTTGATATCCCGGTCCTTTTACTTCACAAAATTTCATCCAAATACTTATAGTTGTTCAAAAGTAATATTTTAAACCCCTTTAACCGTTGACCATGTGTATGTGGCAACTTAAGAGTTGGATAAAAACATATATTTCACGCGTTGAAGGAGCGTGAAAGTGAATATCTAAACAAGAAATACTTAAAATAAGAAAAAACAAAAATGAAATAAATTTAAGAAAAAGGTCAAAGAGGTTTCTCTTGCTCTCTCCCCTTCGTTCATCCCCTCCCTCCTCCCCCTCCCCAAAACCCCAAACGCCAAACCCAAAACCTACTGGATATCCCAAATCTGAAGACACCCCAAATTGAGCAACTTTTAATGGCTCTCTTCTTCTGTGACGACCCGGTCCGTCGTCACGAGAATTACCACTCCGTTATGTTGTAACTATACGTTTTATGCTTTTATACAGTGTTAGAGTCCATCGGGTGAGTTAGGAGCAAATTGGATTGAAAATGAGGCATATAGCCTTTTTGAAGGAAACTTGAACATGAAAAGTCAACTTGGAGTTGACTATTTGGTTAGAGGGCTCGGAATCGGATTCTGATGATTCGGTTAGTTCCGGGAGGTGATTTGTGACTTAGGGGAGCAATCGGAATTGAATTTGGAGGCTCGGTGTAGAAATAGGCTTGAATTGGCTAAGGTTGAATTTTGGCGAAATCCGAACGGTAGGTGAGAGTTTGATCCGGGGGTCAGAATGGAATTCCAACAGCTGCAGTAGCTCCGTTAGGTGATTTTGGATGTGCCTGCAAAATTTCAGGTCATTCGGACGTTGTTTGGTCGGGTTTTTGATTGATTGTGGAATTCGGAATGTTTTAAGGAATTTAGGCTTGAATTCGATGCGAACTATGGGTTTTGATGTTGTTAGACGTGTTTTGAGGATTTGAGCAAGTTCGAATAAGGTATTAAGATGTGTTGGTGTGTTTGGATGAGGTCCCGGGGGCCTCGGGGTGTTTTCGGATGGCTAAACGGGAGAAAATGTGGAAAAATTGCAGACTTGTGTTCTCGTTCTGTTGTTTTCGCTCCTGCGGAAATGGGGGCGCAGGAGCGAGTCCGCAGGAGTAGACAAGAAGGCGCAGAAGCGGAGAAGACCGCTGAAGCGGAGATTGGCTCGCAGGGGCGGCTTCGCTGGTGCGAGAAGGAGACCGCAGAAGCGGTCAAGAGGCGAGATGGGAAGTCCGCAGAAGCGGAAGGTCGATCGCATAGGCGAGTCCGCAGAAGCGGACTCTTGATCGCAGAGGCGGAAAGGACCGCAGGGGCGGAAGAAATTCCGCAGAAGCGGACGCGCAGGGGCGGCTCATGGATCGCAGGAGCGGAATTGGCCAAATAGGCATGGGTTCGCAGAAGCGACCAATTGGTCGCAGAAGCGGTTCCGCAGGGGCGAAAAATGGTCCGCAGAAGCGAAAATCGCAGTAAATTAATTGTATCAGAAGTTAGAAAATTTTAGAAACATTTCACACATTTGGGTCTCGGCTTTAGAGGCGATTTGGGCGATTTTGAAGAGAAACTCAAGGGAAATCATCAGGTAATCAACTATGGACTTAAACTATGATTAGTATTGGTAATATTATGCTATTATATCATGAAAATGGAGTAATTTGGGGTAATTTATGGAGGATTTAGCCCTAGGCTTGAACTTTAGAAAATCAAGGTTTTGAATGGGCAAATGGAGTCCGAAGTTGGTAAAATTGATATGCTTAGACTCGTATTGAGATGAAGGTTCCGAATATGTGACTTTTGTAATTTTTCGACAAGCGTACCGAAAGTCGGGTTTTGACAACTTTGGGAATTTTGATGTAAATTGAGTTATATTGATTGGGTGTCATCCCATTGGCCTAATTTGTTGTATTTCTACTGTATTTGATCAGATTCTATGCGTGCGAAGCTTGATTCTCGTGGCAAGGGAATTGCGGAGTAGTCGTCGCGCCGTATTGAGGTGAGTAATAGATGTGGGTGATGACCAGCGGGTTCGAAACCCCGGTATACCACTTTGTGACGCTGTATAGCGGTAAGACACGTACTCTCTTGTGAGTGCGGGGTCGATTGTGATTGGGGACTATGGCTTAGTCCGACTTGTTGATACTGTGTTATGACATTTGGCTATTCTTGAGCCATCGAACCTCCTTCTCGGATGGTTGCACACTATATATTGAGATATTGGCCACTCTTGAGCTGAGGAACCCCCTTCTTGGGCGGTTGAGTATACTTGTGGGCCGTGAGCCAGTTATTGGATCCCGCGAGGATCGTTATCATTGTCTTATCATATTTACATACTAGTTACTACC
>JASVEL010003391.1:0-74925 GCA_032618575.1 Nicotiana noctiflora | reverse complement strand
CAATAATAAATATCATTTAAAAATATTACACCATATAGATACCCTTTATCTTAAATAGCAAATTATTTATTTATGGTTATATCCTAATTTTAAGGCACCATATATGTCAAAAAAGATATTTCTCTCTCCTTTTTTTTTAATTTCTCTCACATGCTTACCGAAAAACTCCCTCCAAATACTTTCTCTCTCTTTTTCACATACATTATACCTTTCTCTCTCACTAACCCATGTTTCTGTACTTTTCTCCCATCCAAATACAACAATTTTGAACTTGTTCCTCCGCCATTGTCGACTCTTGTTCCTCCACCATTAATGTATTCTGTTTTCTAAAAGTTTTTATATGTATTCTTATGTATTTTGATTGTTGTGAGTTGTGGGTTGATTTTCCAGTAATTTTTAGTTGTAATTAAAATATTTATTTAATTTTGTTTTTAATTGTTAAAAATTTTGTTAAGTTTTCGATTATATTCAGATTCCTCCTGTATGTATTCATATGTATTCAATGTATTTCTCCTGTATGTATTCAATTTTTTTACATGTATCATATTGTATTTGTATGTATTTTATTGTATTTGGGTACTTTTTGGTATAATGTATTCTCCTTCATTAAAATATCTATATGTATTCTTAGTTATTTTGATTGCTGAGAGCTTGTTCAATTTTTCCAGTAATTTTTAGTTGTAATTAAATTTATTAATTAATTTTTTTTATTTGTTAAATATTTCAGTAAGTTGTCAACTATATTCAGATCCCTCCTATATGTATTTATTTTTATTTAAAGGGTATATATAAATTGTTAATTAACCCTAAAAGATGGTTTTTTTTCTTTTACAAGAATATAGATTAATTAGGTATCTTTTAAGTTTGTTGAGTAAAATTAGGAAAATATAATTTGATTAGATTTTGTTTCGTTTTTAGAATTCTTAACATTCCAAAAATTACGCTTAGGCGTTACGGTATTTACCTTTAATAAGATTTGAATACAGTAAAATACATATCCAAATTAGATGGATTCCTGTTTTACAGCCTACTTGTTTGGTTGTATTATTAAATACATCTACTTAAATACAGAAAATACATTCTACATTTTGATAAAAGATATATAGCAAATGGTATCTATAAATTGCTAATTAACACTAAAAGATGGTTCTTTCTGAAAAATTCTCTTATTTAATTTCTTAATACAAACTTTTGGGCTTTCTTATATAATTTGAATTTAAAAGAAAATAATGAGAGAAAAAGAAGCAAAAAAGGAGAAAAAAGATAAATGTGATTCATGGTCTAAGAGAGGTGCCAAGTCACCTTTTTATTAGGCAGAATAGTCTCATAGACACTTGTACTTATTCGGTTTTGATATCCCGGTCCTTTTACTTCACAAAATTTCATCCAAATACTTATAGTTGTTCAAAAGTAATATTTTAAACCCCTTTAACCGTTGACCATGTGTATGTGGCAACTTAAGAGTTGGATAAAAACATATATTTCACGCGTTGAAGGAGCGTGAAAGTGAATATCTAAACAAGAAATACTTAAAATAAGAAAAAACAAAAATGAAATAAATTTAAGAAAAAGGTCAAAGAGGTTTCTCTTGCTCTCTCCCCTTCGTTCATCCCCTCCCTCCTCCCCCTCCCCAAAACCCCAAACGCCAAACCCAAAACCTACTGGATATCCCAAATCTGAAGACACCCCAAATTGAGCAACTTTTAATGGCTCTCTTCTTCTGTGACGACCCGGTCCGTCGTTTACCACCCCATTATGTTGTAACTATACGTTTTATGCTTTTATATCAGTGTTAGAGTCCATCGGGTGAGTTAGGAGTGATTTGGATTGGAAATGAGGCATATAGCCTTTGTGAAGGAAACTTGAATAAGAAAAGTCAACCCGGAGTTGACTATTTGGTTAGAGGGCTCGGAATCGGATTATGATGATTCGGTTAGTTCCGGGAGGTGATTTGTGACTTAGGGGAGCAATCGGAATTGAATTTGGAGGCCCGGTGTAGGAATAGGCTTGAATTGGCTAAGGTTGAATTTTGGCGAAATCCGAACGGTAGGTGAGATTTTGATCCGGGGGTCGGAATGGAATTCCAACAGCTGCAGTAGCTCCGTTAGGTGATTTTGGATGTGCCTGCAAAATTTCAGGTCATTCGGACGTTGTTTGGTCGGGTTTTTGATTGATTGTGGAATTCGGAATGTTTTAAGGAATTTAGGCTTGAATTCGATGCGAACTATGGGTTTTGATGTTGTTAGACGTGTTTTGAGGATTTGAGCAAGTTCGAATAAGGTATTAAGATGTGTTGGTGTGTTTGGATGAGGTCCCGGGGGCCTCGGGGTGTTTTCGGATGGCTAAACGGGAGAAAATGTGGAAAATTGCAGGTATGTGATTCTGTTCTGTTATTTTCGTTCCTGCGGAAAAGGGAGCGCAGGAGCGAGTCCGCAAGAGCGGACAAGAAGGCGCGAAGCGGAGGCGACTGCTGAAGCGGAGCCTGGCCCGCAGGGGCGGCTTCGCTGGTGCGAGAGGGCGATCGCAGAAGTGGGATAAAGGCGTGATGGAGGAGTCCGCACAAGCGAATAGTTGATCGC
Organism: Nicotiana noctiflora; assembly: GCA_032618575.1. Taxonomy (NCBI): domain Eukaryota; kingdom Viridiplantae; phylum Streptophyta; class Magnoliopsida; order Solanales; family Solanaceae; genus Nicotiana; species Nicotiana noctiflora. The sequence goes on along the minus strand of JASVEL010003391.1, from coordinate 72,346 downwards.
ATAGGCGAGTCCGCAGGAGCGGACTCTTGTCCGCAGAAGCGGGAAAGACCGCAGGGGCGGAGGGGTTTGTGCAGGAGCAGACCCGCAGGAGCGGTCCTTGGATCGCAGGTGCCGAAATGGCCGAATAGGCCTGGGTTCGCAGAAGCGACCATTTGGTCGCAGAAGCGGTTTCGCAGGGGCGGAAAATGGTCCGCAGAAGCGAAAATCGCAGTGAATTAATTGTATCAGAAGTTAGAAAATTTTAGAAACATTTCACACATTTGGGTCTCGGCTTTAGAGGCGATTTGGGCGATTTTGAAGAGAAACTCAAGGGAAATCATCAGGTAATCAACTATGGACTTAAACTATGATTAGTATTGGTAATATTATGCTATTATATCATGAAAATGGAGTAATTTGGGGTAATTTATGGAGGATTTAGCCCTAGGCTTGAACTTTAGAAAATCAAGGTTTTGAATGGGCAAATGGAGTCCGAAGTTTGGTAAAATTGATATGCTTAGACTCGTATTGAGATGAGGGTTCCGAATATGTGACTTTTGTAATTTTTCGACAAGCGTACCGAAAGTCGGGTTTTGACAACTTTGGGAATTTTGATGTAAATTGAGTTATATTGATTGGGTGTCATCCCATTGGCCTAATTTGTTGTATTTCTACTGTATTTGATCAGATTCTATGCGTGCGAAGCTTGATTCTCGTGGCAAGGGAATTGCGGAGTAGTCGTCGCGCCGTATTGAGGTGAGTAATAGATGTGGGTGATGACCAGAGCGGGTTCGAAACCCCGGTATACCACTTTGTGACGCTGTATAGCGGTAAGACACGTACTCTCTTGTGAGTGCGGGGTCGATTGTGATTGGGGACTATGGCTTAGTCCGACTTGTTGATACTGTGTTATGACATTTGGCTATTCTTGAGCCGTCGAACCTCCTTCTCGGATGGTTGCACACTATATATTGAGATATTGGCCACTCTTGAGCCGAGGAACCCCCTTCTTGGGCGGTTGAGTATACTTGTGGGCCGTGAGCCAGTTATTGGATCCCGCGAGGATCGTTATCATTGTCTTATCATATTGACATACTAGTTACTACCAGTCCGTAGCTATGTCTGTTATCATGCTATTTCCAATCTCTGGAACTTGGTATTACTGTTTTCCAACTGAAAAAAAATGATAAAAAGGTTTTCAAAACTACTTTTGAGCCTGCGAGGCTGTGATTGTATATTAGCTGACTAGTAGTGGATCGGGCTGCGCGCCGTAGCGGTACATATGTTGGATCGGACTGCACGCCGCAGTGATATTGTGCTTGGGCTGTAGGAGCCCCTCCGGAGTCTGAACCCCCACGGTGAGCACGGGTACCCAAATTGGATCGGGCTACGCGCCGTAGCGGTCATATCATGCATTGCATTGCATTTAGCAACATCTACTAGCTGTTACACTGTTTTGCTGGTACTTATTGGTACAGGTACAGTTGATATCGATTCTGTGACAGGGTATTTGATTACAGCTTTACATAGTGCTTTATTGCGGATTTCTTATCTGCGCTGTCTTACCCTTATTTATTACCACTGAGTCTGGCAGTACTCATTTTACTCCCTGCACCTTGTGTGCAGATCCAGGTACCTCTCAGCGGTGATCCAGTAGCTGTGCGAGGCGACATTTGTGGATATTCGAGGTAGCTGCAGAGTCCGCAGGACCCGATATTCCTTCTTATTGTCTCTTGATTTTGTATTGACTTTTCTTTCCGCACTTGGTATCTTGTAAACCTTTATACACTCATGTTCAGTAGAGGCTCATGACTCTTGACCCTTGGTCTATGGGAGTTGATGTATTATGGGACTTGGTTCCCCGTTTTCGTTATATGTATCGCTATTGCTTCGTGATTTGATATGATTAAATGGGCTAAAGAGAGCTTCTAGCTCCGTTATTGTTATTGATTGGTCAGGCTGGCTTAGCAATGTTCTGGGCGCCATCACGACCGGATTTGGGGTCGTGACAAGTTGGTATCAGAGCCTAGGTTTACTAGGCCTCGTGAGTCTTGAGTCGGTTAGTAGAGTCTTGTGGATCGGTACGGGGACGCCTGTACTTATCCTCGGGAGGCTGTGAACCTTTAGGAAACACTTCACATTTCATGGAATTCTTATCGTGCGCACTTGATTCAGCTTGGGATATAATTTTTTAAATTCCTTCCACACGTCTGTGTACGCATCAAGCGCTCAGTAATAATTGACTTATGGCTTGAAATCCCCCGATCGAGGGGCGAGATATAATCTCCGTGAGTTCATGTTGGGCCAGTCGGGAGGACTTGAGGCCAGATCCTTGTCTATGGCTTGAGCACCAAGGTACTAATCTATTGCTATTCCTGGTCTTCAGGAGACTCTTGCTCAGATATTATCAGTGTGTTCCGGTTTGGCTCAGGTAGTTTCAGCTACCGTTACTGTAGCGACATCTCAGACAGGGGGTGGTCAGTAGACCCCTGCAACTCGCACACCTGACCCGGTTGTTCAGGGACTTCAAACGCCAGAGGCGGTCCCCGTTCAGGTGGTTGCACCGATTATTCCTCCAGTTGCACCAGCTCCAGCTCCAGAGCATATGGTTTAGGTTATGCCCGATGACGAGCAGCGTCGTCTTGTGAGATTTGGTAGACTTCAGCCACCCCATTTCAGTGGCGTTGAGGGCGAGGATGCCCGGGGTTTCTTGGACAAGTGTCAGAGGATGTTGCGGACGGCTGGTATTCTTGAGTCCAGCGGAGTTTCATTTACTACCTTTCAGTTCACTGATCCCGCATTTGATTGGTGGGAAGAGTTTGAGAAGGCGTAGGCCTGCAGGAGCAGCACCTCTCACATGGCAGCAGTTCTCTACTCTCTTTCTAGAGAAATATGTACCTCAATCTCGTCGCGAGGAGCTACGTCGCCAATTCGAGTGGTTGGTTCGGGGCGACATGTCTGTGACCCAGTATGAGCTCAGATTCACACAGTTGGCTAGGCATGCCATATGGATGATCCCTAATGATAGGGAGAGGATCAAGAGGTTCATTGATGGCCTCAACTACTCTATCCGCATTCTTATGACCGGAGAGAGAGTTTTGTCATCATCATTTGAGCAGGTTGTTGATATGGCACGCTCCATTGAGGTGGATCGTCGCCGAGAGAGAGAGGAGCGGAAGGCCAAGAGGCCTCGTGGTTCTGGCAGTTTCAGTGGTGCTCCATCTAGAGGGCATTCCCAGCAGAGCAGAGGTCGCTCGTCTAGACCTTCTCGTTCAGGCCGCCCAGAGCAGAGCGGAGGTTCTTATGGTTGTGGTCGACAGGGGTTTCAGCAGGGTCAGTCATCGCTTAGTGCCCTTCCAGCCCAGGGTGCAGCACCTACTTCATCAGCCCAGGGTTCTTCCGCGGCGAGGGGTTCCCTTCAGTCCCCTTCTCCAGCACCAGGTGCATGTTATGAGTGTGGTGAGTTTGGCCACATGAGGAGACAGGGCCCTCGACTCCGTAGGGACAGGACTCAGCAGAGGGATCAGCCCTCATCTTCAGCACCATCTCAGTCTAGTAGAGGTGGAGGTCAGTCTTCTCGTGGTCGCCCCAGGGGCGAGGAGAGATCCGGTGGAGGCCAGGCACGGTTCTATGCACTTCCTGACAGGCGTGATGCAGTTGCCTCCGATGCAGTGATTACGGGTATCATTTCTGTCTGTCACAGAGATGCCTCTGTTCTATTTGATCCAGGGTCCATATATTCTTACGTGTCCTCTTACTTTGCACATCACTTGGGTGCGACTCGTAGTAGTCTTGATTTACCTGTTCATGTATCCAGCCCCGTGGGTGATACGATCGTTGTGGATCATGTCTATAGATCCTGTGTTATATCTATTGGGGGTCTGGAGACCCAGGCAGATTTGTTATTGTTGGGTATGGTGGACTTTGATGTTATATTGGGTATGGACTGGTTGTCTCCGTACCATGCTATATTGGATTGTCATGCTAAGACAGTTACGTTGGCCATTCCTGGTATTTCTCAGGATCGAGTGGCGGGGTTCGACCGATTTCGTCCCTAGCCGTGTCATTTCGTTCTTAAAAAGCTTAGAAGATGGTTGAAAAAGGGTGTTTATCGTACTTGGCTTTTGTGAGAGATGTGGGAGCTGAGTCTCCTAGCATAGATTCTGCACATGTTGTGAGAGACTTCCCAGATGTATTCCCCTCAGACCTGCCGGGCATGCCGCCGGACAGGGATATTGATTTTGGCATTGACTTGGTGCTGGGCACTCAGCCTATATCTGTTCCTCCTTATCGGATGGCACCAGTTGAGTTGAAAGAACTAAAAGAGAAACTTCAAGAGCTTCTGGATAAGGGTTTCATCCGCCCTAGTGTGTCTCCGTGGGGTGCGCCGGTATTATTTGTTAAAAAGAAAGATGGTTCCATGCGAATGTGTATTGATTATAGGCAATTGAACAAAGTGACGGTGAAGAACAAGTACCCTCTACCGCGCATAGATGATTTGTTTGATCAGTTACAGGGTGCGAGGGTGTTTTCTAAGATCGATCTTCGTTCAGGCTATCATCAGCTGAAGATCAGGGACTCGGATATTATGAAGACTGCATTGAGGACCCGATATGGTCATTATGAGTTTCTTGTGATGTCGTTTGGGCTGACCAACGCCCCAGCAGCATTTATGCATCTGATGAACAGTGTGTTCAAGCCCTATTTGGATTCATTTGTGATTGTGTTCATTGATGACATTCTAGTCTACTCCCGTAGTCAGGAGGAGCATGCTCAGCATTTGAGTATTGTGTTGCAGAGATTGAAGGAGGAGAAGCCATATGCTAAATTCTCCAAGTGCGAGTTTTGGCTCGAGTCCGTAGCATTTCTGGGGCATGTGGTGTCTCGTGAAGGTATTCAGGTTGATCCGAAGAAGATAGAGGCGGTGCAGAGTTGGCCTAAACCGTCCTCAGCTACAGAGATCAGGAGTTTTCTTGGTTTGACGGGATATTATCGCCGGTTTGTTCAGGGATTTTCATCCATTGCTTCTTCATTGACTAAATTGACCCAGAAGGGTGCACCATTCGTGTGGTCGGATGAGTGCGAGGAGAGCTTTCAGGAAGCTCAAGACAGCTTTGACCACAGCTCTAGTGTTAGTATTGCCATCAGCTTCAGGTTCATATACCGTTTATTGTGATGCCTCGAGAGTCGGGATAGGTTGTGTGTTGATGCGGGAAGGTAAGGTGATTGCTTATGCTTCTCGGCAGTTGAAGCCACATGAGAAGAACTATCCTGTTCATGATTTGGAGCTAGCCGCCATTGTTCATGCATTGAAGATTTGGAGGCACTATTTGTATGGTGTGTCTTGTGAGGTGTATACCGACCATCGTAGTCTCCAGCACTTGTTCAAACAGAAAGATCTTAATTTGAGACAGCGGAGATGGCTTGAGTTGCTTAAGGATTATGACGTTACTATATTATATCATCCGGGGAAGGCCAATGTGGTGGCCGATACTTTGAGCCGGAAGGCGGTCAGTATGGGGAGCTTGGCATATATTCCAGCTGAGGAGAGGCCATTTGCTTATGATGTTCGGGTGCTAGCCAATCGGCTAGTGAGGTTAGATATTTCGGAGCCCAGCAGGGTATTGGCTTGTGTTGTATCTCGGTCATCTCTATATGATCGTATTCGTGAGCGCCTGTATGATGATCCACATCTGGCTGTCCTTACGGACAGAGTTCAGCATGATGATGCTAGAGATGTCACCATTAATAGTGACGGCGTATTGAGGATGCAGGGCCGGATATGTGTGCCCAATGTTGATAGCCTTCGTGAGTTGATTCTGGAGGAGGCCCATAGCTCGCGGTATTCTATCCATCCAGGAGCCGCGAAGATGTATCAAGATTTGAAATAGCACTATTGGTGGAGGAAGATGAAAATGGACATTGTCAAACATGTAGCACGGTGCCTCAACTGTCAGCAGGTTAAGTACGAGCATCAGAGGCCCGGTGGTGTATTTCAGCGCATTGATATTCCCGAGTGGAAATGGGAGAGGATCACTATGGACTTTGTTACTGGACTCCCTCGGTCGGCGAGGAAGTTTGATTCTGTATGGGTGATTGTGGATAGACTGACCAAGTCAGCTCACTTCATTCCAGTTAGTACTACCTACTCATCGGAGCGGTTGGCAGCGATCTTTATTCGAGAGATTGTTCGGTTGCATGGAGTTCCAGGTGTCTATCATATCCGACAGGGGTACTCAGTTCACTTCTCAGTTTTGGAGAGCATTTCAGCGAGAGATGGGTACACGGGTTGAGTTGAGTACAGCATTTCACCCCCAGACAGACGGACAGTCTGAGCGTACTATTCAGATTCTAGAGGATATGTTGCGAGCATGTGTGATTGACTTTGGTGGTTCGTGGGATGAGTTCCTACCACTTGCGGAGTTTGCCTACAACAACAGTTATCAGTCGAGTATTCAGATGGCCCCGTATGAGGCATTGTATGGCAGACGGTGTAGATCCCCCGTGGGATGGTTTGAGCCTGGTGAGGTGAGATTGATAGGGACTGAGTTAGTCCAGGATGCTCTGGATAGAGCAAAGTTGATCCAGGAGAGGCTTCGTACAGCACAGTCTCGCCAGAAGAGTTATGCGGACCGTAGAGTTCGAGAGTTGTCTTTCATGGTTGGTGATAGAGTATTGTTGAAGGTTTCACCTATGAAGGGTGTCATGAGGTTTGGGAAGAAAGGAAAGTTGAGTCCTAGGTACATTGGTCCTTTTGAGATACTCGGGAGGGTTGGAGAGGTGGCATATGAGTTAGCCTTGCCGCCCAGCTTATCCAGCGTTCCATCCAGTATTCCATGTGTCTATGCTCCGGAAGTACATTGGAGATCCGTCTCATGTATTAGATTTCAGCACCATTCATCTTGATGGTGATCTATCCTATGATGTGGAGCCTATTGCCATTTTGGGACGGCAGGTGAGAAAATTGAGGTCCAAGGAGATTGCATCAGTTAAGGTTCAGTGGAGAGGTCGACCCGTGGAGGAGGCCACTTGGGAGGTCGAGCGGGAGATGCGGAGCAGATATCCACACTTGTTTGAGACTTCAGGTATGATTCTTGACCCGCTCGAGGACGAGCGTTTGCTTAAGAGGGGGAGAATATGACGAACCGGTCCGTCGTCACGAGAATTACCACCCCGTTATGTTGTAACTATACGTTTTATGCTTTTATATCAGTGTTAGAGTCCATCGGGTGAGTTAGGAGCAAATTGGATTGAAAATGAGGCATATAGCCTTTTTGAAGGAAACTTGAACATGGAAAGTCAACTTGGAGTTGACTATTTGGTTAGAGGGCTCGGAATCGGATTCTGATGATTCGGTTAGTTCCGGGAGGTGATTTGTGACTTAGGGGAGCAATCGGAATTGAATTTGGAGGTCCGGTGTAGAAATAGGCTTGAATTGGCTAAGGTTGAATTTTGGCGAAATTCGAACGGTAGGTGAGATTTTAATCCGGGGGTCGAAATGGAATTCCGACAGTTGCAGTAGCTCCGTTAGGTGATTTTGGATGTGCCTGCAAAATTTCAGGTCATTCGGACGTTGTTTGGTCGGGTTTTTGATTGATTGTGTAATTCGGAATGTTTTAAGGAATTTAGGCTTGAATTCAATGCGAACTATGGGTTTTGATGTTGTTAGACGTGTTTTGAGGATTTGAGCAAGTTCGAATAAGGTATTAAGATGTGTTGGTGTGTTTGGATGAGGTCCCGGGGGCCTCGGGGTGTTTTCGAATGGCTAAACGGGAGCAAAATGTGGAAAAATGGCAGACTTGTGTTCTGGTTCTGTTGTTTTCGCTCCTGCGGAAATGGGGGTGTAGGAGCGAGTCCGCAGGAGCGGACAAGAAGGCGCAGAAGCGGAGAAGACCGCTGAAGCGGAGATTGGCTCGCAGGGGCGGCTTCGCTGGTGCGAGAAGGAGACCGCAGAAGCGGTCAAGAGGCGAGATGGGAAGTCCGCAGAATCGGAAGGTCGATCGCATAGGCGAGTCCGCAGAAGCAGACTCTTGATCGCAGAGGCGGAAAGGACTGCAGGGGCGGAAGAAATTCCGCAGAAGCGGACGCGCAGGGGCAGCTCATGGATCGCAGGAGCGGAATTGGCCAAATAGGCATGGGTTCGCAGAAGCGACCAATTGGTCGCAGAAGCGGTTCCGCAGGGGCGGAAAATGGTCCGCAGAAGCGAAAATCGCAGTGAATTAATTGTATCAGAAGTTAGAAAATTTCAGAAACATTTCACACATTTGGGTCTCGGATTTAGAGGCGATTTGGGCGATTTTGAAGAGAAACTCAAGGGAAATCATCAAGTAATCAACTATGGACTTAAACTATGATTAGTATTGGTAATATTATGCCATTATATCATGAAAATGGAGGAATTTGGGGTAATTTATGGAGGATTTAGCCCTAGGCTTGAACTTTAGAAAATCAAGGTTTTGAATGGGCAAATGGAGTCCGAATTTGGTAAAATTGATATGCTTAGACTCGTATTGAGATGAGGGTTCCGAATATGTGACTTTTGTAATTTTTCGACAAGCGTACTCGAAAGTCGAGTTTTGACAACTTTGGGAATTTTGATGTAAATTGAGTTATATTGATTGGGTGTCGTCCCATTGGCCTAATTTGTTGTATTTCTACTGTATTTGATCAGATTCTACGCGTGCGGAGCTTGATTCTCGTGGCAAGGGCATTGCGGAGTAGTCGTCGCGCCGTATTGAGGTGAATAATAGATGTGGGTGATGACCAGCGGGTTCGAAACCCCGGTATACCACTTTGTGATGCTGTATAGCGGCAAGACACGTACTCTCTTGTGAGTGCGGGGTCGATTGTGATTGGGAACTATGGCTTAGTCCGACTTGTTGATACTGTGTTATGACATTTGGCTATTCTTGAGCCGTCGAACCTCCTTCTCGGATGGTTGCACACTATATATTGAGATATTGGCCACTCTTGAGCCGAGGAACCCCCTTCTTGGGCGGTTGAGTATACTTGTGGGCCGTGAGCCAGTTATTGGATCCCGCGAGGATAGTTATCATTGTCTTATCATATTGACATGCTAGTTACTACCAGTCCGTAGCTATTTCTGTTATCATGCTATTTCCAATCTCTGGAACTTGGTATTACTGTTTTCCAACTGAAAAATGATAAAAAGGTTTTCAAAACTACTTTTGAGCTTGCGAGGCTGTATTTGCATATTAGCTGACTGGTAGTGGATCGGGCTGCGCGCCGCAGCGGTATATATGTTGGATCGGACTGCACGCCGCAGTGATATTGTGCTTGGGCTGTAGGAGCCCCTCCGGAGTCCGAACCCCCACAATGAGCACGGGTACCCAAATTGGATCGGGCTACGCGCCGTAGCGGTCATATCATGCATTGCATTGCATTTAGCTACATCTGCTAGTTGTTACACTATTTTGCTGGTACTTATTGGTACAGGTACAGTTGATATCGATTCTGTGACAGGGTATTTGATTACAGCTTTACATAGTGCTTTATTGCGGATTTCTTATCTGCGTTGTCTTACCTTTGTTTATTACCACTGAGTCTGGCAGTACTCATTTTACTCCCTGCACCTTGTGTGCAGATCCAGGTACCTCTCAGCAGTGATCCAGTAGCTGTGCGAGGCGACATCTGTGGATATTCGAGGTAGCTGCAGAGTCCGTAGGACCCGATATTCCTTCTTACCGTCTCTTGATTTTGTATTGACTTTTCTTTCCGCACTTGGTATTTTGTAAAACTTTATACACTCATGTTCAGTAGAGGCTCATGACTCTTGACCCTTCGGTCTATGGGAGTTGATGTATTATGGGACTTGGTTCCCGTTTTCGTTATATGTATCGCTATTGCTTCGTGATTTGATATGCTTAAATGGGCTAAAGAGAGCTTCTAGCTCCGTTATTGTTATTGATTGGTCAGGCTGGCTTAGCAATGTGCTGGGCGCCATCATGACCAGATTTGGGGTCGTGACATCTTCCTCTTCTCCATTTTTGATTTTTTTGTTTGTTTATATGTTTAAATTTAAAAAGAAGAAAAAGGACAGTTTTTGCTGGTCGAAATTGTATGGCATAGCCATTTATTCGGTTGGCTATTGAAAAATAGCCGCCGATTTAAAGTTATCGATTTTTAGCCAAATTAACTTAAAATATATTGTAAAATGACATTAGTACCCTTACCTTTTTAATCTGTCTCTCTCTTTGTTTTTGAAGCTGTACGGTTGTTCAATACAGTTTTCTGAGGAAAACATTTTCTGCGAAGCTTTGTACGGATTTCAACACAGTTTTATTTCGAATTTTCTTCAAAATTTCTTGGTGAGTTTCGTTTTTTATGGTAATGTGTTGAATTTCCGTTATTACTGTTTTGCTTTTTGGTTTAATTTTCGTTATTATTGTTGATTTCTGTAGCGCTAGGTTTAAATTTTTATGAAATTTTCTCTATTTGTATTTTTTATGATAATGTATTTTGTATTGGAGGAGTTTATTTTGTGTTAGGATGTAGTTGAGCCTTGTTTCAATGCAGTATAATATACGGGACATCACATGTGTGTTATCTTTTTTTCAAGTATTTTGTACTGGAGGAGTTTACTTTAGGCTAGCATATAGTTGAGCCTTGTTTCAATGCAGTATAATAAACGGGACATCACATGTGTGTTACCTTTTTTTCCAGTATATTGTACTGGAGGAGTTTACTTTAGGCTAGCATATAGTTGAGCCTTGTTTCAATGCAGTATAATAAACGGGACATCACATGTGTGTTATCTTTTTTCCAGTATTTTGTACTGGAGGAGTTTACTTTAGGCTAGCATACAGTTGAGCCTTGTTTCAATGCAGTATAATATACGGGACATCACATGTGTGTTATCTTTTTTCCAGTATTTTGTACTGGAGGAGTTTACTTTAGGCTAGCATATAGTTGAGCCTTGTTTCAATGTAGTATAATATACAGGACATCACATGTGTGTTATTTTTTTTTTTCCAGTATATTGTACTGGAGGAGTTTACTTTAGGCTAGCATATAGTTGAGCCTTGTTTCAATGCAGTATAATATACGGGACATCACATGTGTGTTATCTTTTTTTCCAGTATATTGTACTGGAGGAGTTTACTTTAGGCTAGCATATAGTTGAGCCTTGTTTCAATGCAGTATAATATACGGGACATCACATGTGTGTTATCTTTTTTTCCAGTATATTGTACTGGAGGAGTTTACTTTAGGCTAGCATATAGTTGAGCCTTGTTTCAATGCAGTATAATATACGGGACATCACATGTGTGTTATCTTTTTTTCCAGTATATTGTACTGGAGGAGTTTACTTTAGGCTATCATATAGTTGAGCCTTGTTTCAATGCAGTATAATATACGGGACATCACATGTGTGTTATCTTTTTTTCCAGTATATTGTACTGGAGTAATTTACTTTAGGCTAGCATATAGTTCAGCCTTGTTTCAATGCAGTATAATATACAGGACATCTCATATAGTATTATCTTGTCCAGTATATTGTACTGGAGGAGTTTACTTTAGGCTAGCATATAGTTCAGCCTTGTTTCAATGCAGTATAATATACGGGACATCACATGTGTGTTATCTTTTTTTCCAGTATATTGTACTGGAGGAGTTTACTTTAGGCTAGCATATAGTTGAGCCTTGTTTCAATGCAGTATAATATACGGGACATCACATGTGTGTTATCTTTTTTTCCAGTATATTGTACTGGAGTAATTTACTTTAGGCTAGCATATTGTTCAGCCTTGTTTCAATGCAGTATAATATACAGGACATCTCATATAGTATTATCTTGTCCAGTATAATGTACTGGAGGAGTTTACTTTAGGCTAGCATATAGTTCAGCCTTGTTTCAATGCAGTATAATATACAGGACATCTCATATAGTGTAATCTTGTCCAATATATTGTACTAGAGGAGTTGACTTTAACCTGCATATAGTTCAGCCTTGTTTAAATGCAGTATACTATACAGGATATCTCATCTGTGTAATTTTTTTACTGGAGGAGTTGACCTTCAGCTATCATATAGTTCAGCCTTGTTTAAATGCAGTATAATATACAGGACATCTCATGTGTGTAATCTTTTTGTCCAGTATATTGTACTGGAGGTGTTTACTTTAGGCTAGCATATAGTTCAGTCTTGTTTAAATGCAGTATTATATACAGGACATCTCATATGGTATAATCTTGTCCAGTATCTTGTCCAGTATATAGTGTATAGGTATATATATATATATATGTTTTTTTTAATTTCATTCCAGTAAACTATACTGGACATAACATGTGTGTAACCTTTTTATCCAGTATATTATACTGGAGTTATTGGTTTCTTGATAGTATATAGTTGAGTTTTGTTTTTTGTCAGTATAATATACATACAGGATATCACTTTTGTGTAATATTTTTTCATGACAGTATAATATACATACAGGATATCACTTTTGTGTAATAGAAAATTATAATATACTGGATAACACATATGTGTAATATTTTTTTCCAGTATAATACACTGGACATAACATGTGTGTAACCTTTTTAGCCAGTATACTATACTGGAGTTATTGAGTATAATATACAGCTAATCACATATTTTTAATCTTTTTCTATTATATTATACTGGAGCTTTTGAGATTGTGCTTGCATATAAATGCACTTAAGTGCTTGCATATAAATGCACTTATTTAATCCAGTATAATATACATCACATCACATATGTGTATTAAATTAGTAAAGTTGATTTTATTTGTTATATATAATCTGGAATTGTTATTTTGTTTATTATCTGATTTGTAATTTGTTTTTGTTTTGTTTTATGATTTTATAGAAATGGCATCATCAAGTTTGATATTGAAGGTATGTATTTTCTACTGGAGAAGTTGTTACATAAATTGTTGCATTACACACTTGTTATATGAAATGTTGCTCATTTTTTTTATTTTAATTTTAGGAGGGAGATCGATTTTATGATCTTAACAAGTGGTTTCCTGCTGATTGTTACTGGAAAGAGGATCGGAAATTTAAGAAAACAATTTCAGATTTTTTGGGTCGAACTCAAATGGAAAGGTTGAAGAATGGTATTTTTGGTAAATTTTTAGAGTTGAATGACGTGGGTCACTCTTGGAAGTTGACTCATTGTATGTTGCTTTCTCAAGTTTTTTATAAAGATAACAGTAAAATGGTGTTTAGAGTTTTTGATAACGATGTATCTTTTACGGAAGAAGATTTTCATTCTATAACTGGATTGAAAATTGAGGCATCAGATTATAGTTTTGTTGATGATAGAGATAACCGTTTGAAGAAACTGTATTTTTCTGATGTGCCAAAAGGTTTGAAGGTAGAGCATTTGTATAAATTTATCACTAAGCGTTCTCAACTACGTGATAGAGCATCTGATGATATATCTAATGATGTCGAAGTGTGTGATGAAGATGCTGTAAAACTTGCTGAGATATATATATTAGAAGTTGTTCTTTTAGGTAAAGACATGAAAAGAAATATAAGCGAACGTAACATGAAAATCATAGATGATCCAGCTCTTTGTTCTTCTTTTCCATGGGGAAGTTACTGTTTTTAAAAACTTATAGACAATTTGTCTCATCTTCTAAAAACTGAATCTGTGAAGGAGAAAGCAATAGGTAGGATCGCATCGTATACTTCACTTGGATTCCCCTTCTTGTTTAATGTATGGATGATGGAAGTATTCAATAATTTCCGTCAATTTTCATTATATGAGGATCGGGGATCAATAAGAATGTTGTCTTACTCAAGCATTGGATGTCCAAAATATGAGACACTTTGTGATGATTTCTTTAAGAAAACAACTGTAAGTTAATCGTATATGAAATTTTAATTTATACTTGTGGTCATATATTTTCTTTTTGTCTAACTATTTATATTTCTATTTAATGAATAGAAATTTAAGCTTTTCAAAGTCAATCAATCATATCTGCTACAATCTTCATCAAAAGTTAATGTTAGCGACATTGTCAATGTAAGTAGTTATTTCTTGTATTTTATTTAATCTTGCTTTTCATTAGGTATACTTGTATGAGTTTTTGTTTTCCTGTATGTTTTAGATGAATAACTATTTATTCATTCTGATTTATGTCATCCTGTATAATTTACTGGTAGACTAGAATGTGTTATATTGTACTCCTGTATATTATACTGTGTCAGTTTTTATTTCTTATGATTCATGTCATTTAGTATAATTTACAGTTGTTCTAGTGTGTCTTACCTTGTGAATTATTATACGTCTTTTTGTTTTACAATATATCCTTTGATTATTTTTATATCCCAGTAATGTTATTGGAGTTTTACATCCTTAAATTCTTTTCATTCAATTTATTATACTGGAAAACTGCCTGATGTAGGATGTTTTGTCCAGCATAATTTACTGAATAAGTTTAATATTTCATTTCATTATGTGTTTTATTTTTTACAGTCAATCAGAATGTTTAACCGTTATGATTCTATAATTCTTACCATTTTTCTTTTCTTTTCAGAGGGTCTCTGAGAAAGTTAAAGAGATTGTACGTGAAGATAATGATAACTTTGAAATAAAGATTAATAAAAAAATTAAAGATAATCAGAAAAAGTTGAAGAAGTATGTTAAGAGCTCTGCTAAGGTAATTAACTAGTTTGTCAATTTGTTCTACTATTGTTTTTTTTCTATAATAATATGTTTTATTCATTAATGCAGGATATGAATGACAAGCTTGATGTTGTTCTAAAGTTTATTAAAGATTTAAAAAATCATGATGAAAGCAAAGAAAATGACGACGAAAGCAGTGTGAAATGTACAGAAAAGGATGAAGCAAATGAAAATATTGAAGACAGTGAAGAAAATAATGAAAGGCATGAGGAAGATGAAAATAATGAAAAGCATGAGGATAACAGTGAGAAAATCAGTGAAGAACATGAAGGTGAAGCACATATTGATTCAATACCATTACCTATGGATATTGATTCAGGTAATCCAGCACAAGTTAATGAAGAAGCTGTACCAGCCACTGCAATTTTAAGGACAGAATGTAATGAAATTGAAGCAGTGCAGTCCAGAGAATCAGCCTCACATGAAGCTCCTGTAAATGTTGAATGTTTTGATGTAGATGCTACTAATGAACAAACAGCACATGATGCAAATGCTGAGAAAATTCCTTGTGATGAAGTTAGAGTAGAATGTAGTGGCGCTGATCAAGGTCAATCAACTGGAACTGATGTTGATGCTATCTGGCAAAAAATTGCTGATGGGACATATCAAATTTCAACACCACAATGCAGTCAAGATAATACCGAAAATTGTGGAGATGTGTCATCAAAGAAACCAGCAATGTATATTGAATTTCTCAAAGATGCAGAAAAGAACAAATGCAGTGATCAAGGTGGACCAAGTGATGCAGATTGTGGTCAAGATGATACTGATTTTACAACTGGTAGAGATATTGATTCTCTAATTAAGAAAATAACTGATCCGACAGAAAAATGGTTGCCACAGTCTAGTCAAAATATTCAGCAGGTTAGTATACGAAGTTTTGTTGTTTCAGCGATCTTTTTTTCCAGTATATTGTACTGGAGGAGTTTACTTTAGGCTAGCATATAGTTGAGCCTTGTTTCAATGCAGTATAATATACGGGACATCACATGTGTGTTATCTTTTTTTCCAGTATATTGTACTGGAGTAGTATACTTTAGGCTAGCATATAGTTGAGCCTTGTTTCAATGCAGTATAATATACGGGACATCACATGTGTGTTATCTTTTCTTCCAGTATATTGTACTGGAGGAGTTTACTTTAGGCTAGCATATAGTTCAGCCTTGTTTCAATGTAGTATAATATACATGACATCTCATATAGTATTATCTTGTCCAGTATATTGTACCGGAGGAGTTTACTTTAGGCTAGCATATAGTTCAGCCTTGTTTAAATGCTAGTATACAGGAAATCTCATAGAGTGTAATCTTGTCCAGTATATTGTACTGGAGGAGTTGACTTTAGCCTGCATATAGTTCAGCCTTGTTTAAATGCAGTATACTATACACGACATCTCATGTGTGTAATTTTTTTACTAGAGGAGTTGACGTTCGGCTATCATATAGTTCAGCCTTGTTTAAATGCAGTATAATATACAGGACATCTCATGTGTGTAATCTTTTTGTCCAGTATATTGTACTGGAGGTGTTTACTTTAGACTAGCATATAGTTCAGTCTTGTTTCAATGCAGTATAATATACAAGACAACTCATATAGTATTATCTTGTCCAATATAATATACAGGACATCTCATATAGTTTAATCTTGTCCAGTATCTTCTCCAGTATATAGTGTATAGGTATATATATATATATATATATATATATATATATATATATATATATATATATATATATATATATATATATATATATATATATATATATATATATATATATATATTTTTTATATATTATTTTTTAATTTCATTCCAGTAAAATATATTGGACATAACATGTGTGTAACCTTTTTATCCAGTATATTATACTGGAGTTATTGGGTTCTTGATAGTATATAGTTGAGTTTTGTTTCATGTCAGTATAATATACGTACAGGATATTACATACAGGATATCACTTTAAAGTTGATTATCCGAAATGTATTTTTTCCAGTGAAGTGAAACACATGCTGCAACAGGAGGTACGGATGTTGAAGCCAATTTGCGCGATATTGAAAAAGGAAATATAATTTTGGATTCACCTGAAGTACAACAAGTTGTTGCCAATGCAGCACGTGAAACAAAGGACAGTGAACCTGAGACTGGTCTGGAAACTCTTTCTGACATTTGCATCCAACAAATTAAATATAATGTTGAAGGAGTTGATAGGAATTTGAAAGAAAAAGAACCTCTTGCTTGTCATGAAATTAGTGAAAAGATTCAGCAGGTTAGTGTGCATAGTTTTGTTGTTTCCTGTGTCTATGTTTTTTCTCTTATATGTTATACTGCATTAGTTATTTTTAGACTAGAAATTAAGCTTGATTATCCAATATGTGTTTAATGTTTATATTATAAAGAATGTATTTTCTCAGGCAAGTGACACAGATGCTGCAACAGGAGGTACAGATGTTGACGCTATTTTTCGTGATATTGAAATAGGGAATATAATTTTGGATTCATCTGAAGTAGAACAAGTTATTCCCATCTTAAATGTGAGTACAACATCTGCAGCAAATGAAAGAGAACCTTACAATGTTGTGGCAAGTGTTTCTGAAAATGTTGAAGGAATTGAAAGGAACTTGAAAGAAAAAGCACCTCTTCATGTTCATGAAATTATTGAAAAGATCCAGCAGATTAGTTGTAACGACCGACCGGTCGTTTTAGAAAATTTCGCCCCAATCCCTAATTTAACTTTTTTTCTAAGTACATTTCTACTATTGTGGTTTGCCGGGAGAGTCGGCCCTGAAATTTGAAGTATTTTGGGACACTTAGTCCCTAAATGAGAGCTTTAAAGATAGAAAATGGTCCGTAACCAGAACAGGTGTTAAGACGATCTCGGAACGGAAATCCGATGGTTCCATTAGCTCCGTTGGGTGATCTCGGGGTTGGGAGCGCGTTCGGAATGTATTTTGAAGGTCCTTAGCTCAATTAGGCTTGAAATGCCGAAGGTTGAAATTTTGGCGAATCCGAACGATAGGTGAGATTTTGATCCGGGGGTCGGAATGGAATTTCGACAATTTCTGTAGCTTCGTTATGTGAATTTGGATATGTCCGCAAAGTTTCAGGTCATTCGGACGTCGTTTGGTCGGGTTTTAGATCGAATGTGCAATTCGGAAAGTTTTAAGAAATTTAGGCTTGAATTCGATGTGAATTATGGGTTTTGATGTTGTTAGACGTGTTTTTATGATTTGAACGAGTTCATATCGTGTTTTGGAGTATGTTGGTGGTTTTCGTTGGGGTCCGGGGAGCCTCGGGATGAATTCGGGGGTCCAAACGGACCAATTTGTGCCAAAAGGCACTGCTGTTCTGCTGCAATAACTGCAGAACAATTTTGCTCTCCGCGATCGCGGAGATGGCCATGCGATCGCGTAAGGGAGAAATCTTGGGCTCTGCGATCGCGAAGTAAAGCCTGCGATTGCGTAAGTCTGGAGGTTGAACCAGTGCGATCGCGTGAGGGAGTATGCGATCGCGTAGTGTATTGGTCATAAGCAGTGCGATCGCGTGAGGGAGTATGCGATCGCGTAGTGTATTGGTCAGAAGCAGTGCGATCGCGTGAGGGAGTATGCGATCGCGTAGGGCAGTTGGGGAGCCGGACGAGTTTGTTCTTCGCGATCGCGTTAGTACGTTTGCGATCGCGTAGTGTTGCTGAGTTGTTCACTGCGATCGCGTCCAGGGTCACGCGATCGCGTAGAGGAAAATTAGGCCGCCCGTATTTTGTGCATCGCGATCGCAAGCCCAGTGCTGCGATCGCGTAGAGTAAAATGGCCTGGCAGTGACTTTAAGTCCAGAACATTTCAGTCGCGGCCTAACACACCAAAACCGCCATTGTTGAGCTCCAAGAGAGGATTTTGAAGGGGAAACGCTGGGATATCATCGGGAAATCATCGGGGGTAAGTTTCTTGACCTTAATTCGTTGGTTTATCATGAAATCCGTGATTATTTCACCGAAATTGGAAGATTAAAGGTGGGTTTGAGCCCTAGGCCTAAATGTTAGAAAATCTCGATTTGAGTGGGCAAATGGAGTCCGATTTTGGTAAATTTTATATGCCTAGACTCGCATTGAGATAAGGAACCCGAATATATAAATTTCGTGATTTTTCGATAAGCGTACCGAAAGTCGGGTTTTGGCAACTTGTGGGTTTTGGTGCATTTTGAGTTATTTTGATTGGGTAATGCCCAATTGGCCTATTTTGATGTGATTCTATTGATCTTTATCAGATACTACACTTGTGGAGGCCGACATTCACGGCAAGAGGGTTATTTCTTAGCGGTTTTGTACCGGAATTAAGGTAAGTGGCTTGTCTAACTTCGTGTGGGGGACTTTCACCCCTAGGATATTATTGTGATATTTTAAATGCCTTGTACGCGAGGTGACGGGCGTGTACATGCGCTGGTTGTTGAACACATACTTTACTTAAAATGTTCAATGAGTGATATTCCTGTTTTTAGTTGTTAAATTCGATATTCCTACCGGTAGTAGTTAGAAAAGCATGATTAGATAGAATCTAACTGTCTAGCTGCTTAATTGACTTACTTGAGTTTTTTCTTGGTAATCGCTGGCGCTGTTTATCGGCGAATTTATCGGTAAGCATATTATATTTCTCTATGTGTATTCCTTTACTTGCTGTGGTTGTGGACTACGGGTTCAATTCTCGAGATCCTGAGATTATTGAAATATGGACTACGGGTTCAATTCCGAGATCCTGAGATTATTGAAATATGGACTACGGGTTCAATTCCCGAGATCTTGAGATTATTGAAATATGGACTACGGGTTCAATTCCCGAGATCCTGAGATTATTGAAATATGGACTACGGGTTCAATTCCCGAGATCCTGAGATTATTGAAATGTGGACTACGGGTTCGATTCCCGAGATCCTGACTTATTGATAGGGACTGCGGGTTCGATTCCCGGAGATCCTGAGTTATTGAGATATTATTGAGACATGGGCTGCGGGTTCGATTCCCGGAGACCCAGAGGTACTGAGAATGGGACTGTGGGTTCAATTCCCACAGGTCCTGGATTTGTTTTATTGAGTTGATTATTTGTTGATTAGCTTAATTGTAGACAGTTGTGGTAATCATCTTATGATTGTTATTTCGGAAATTATTGTTATTATCTTTTAAACTGTTTATTTTGTTATCATCATATTATTATTGTTTTCTCAGTAGGGCCCTGACCTTCCTCGTCACTACTCCATCGAGGTTAGGCTTGGCACTTACTGAGTACCACCGTGGTGTACTCATGCTACTCTTCTGCACACTTTTGTTGTGCAGATCCGGGTACATCAGAGGAGGCTCGTACTAGGTGATTCCGCAGCTTTCTGGGAGACTTCGAGGTATGATCTGCTACGTCCGCGGATCCGGAGGCTTCCCATCTATTCTAGTAGTACTAGTTGACATTTTTCTTCATTTCGTTGTTAGATACTCTTTACACATAGAGCCACAGTTGTATTTCCCTTTTAGTCTGTGTTACCGTGGGGTTCCGGATCTTGGTAGTGTTTTATTCATTGTGTGATGGATGTATGTGCCAAGCGGCACGGATTACATATCTTTTATGCTATTTTCCGCTTGTTTCTTATTTAAGTATTTATAACTTGTATATTCCGCAACGTATTAGGCTTACCTAGTCGTGGGGACTGGGTGCCATCACGACATGTTCACAATTGGTGAACTAGGGTCGTGACAAGTTGGTATCAGAGCTCTAGGTTCATAGGAGTCACGGGACACGGACCGGTTACTTAGAGTCTCGCTGATCGATACGGAGACGTCTGTATTTATCTACGAGGGGCTATGTAACTATTTAGGAAACTCTTCATTTCTTTTGGATTCCTTGTCGTGCGACATTTTTGGCATCAAAAATCTAAACTACGGCTTTCTATTCTCTCACAGATGGTGAGGACACGAGCTACTTGCGATGATCAGGTACCCGCGCCCCCTGTTGCTGCCGTCAGAGGCGGGGGCCGAGGTAGAGGACGAGGACGCGCCCGAGGTGCGGCCACGGCACCTCGCGCGGCTGCTGCTGAGGTGCCACGGGTAGACCGGGTTGGAGCGCGAGCACCGGTACACCGACTACGAGTCGCTACTACTCCGGCACTACGGGAGACCCCGGCTCAGTTCGTGAGTATGTATACCACGTTAGCCCGGGCGGGATTGCTTCCTCTTGTTGCGGCTACATCTCGGGCCGGGGGAGGCCCGGACTCCCGCGGCCGTTACACCGGAGCGGCGTGTGCCGGTGGGACGGGTTCCGGATATTTTGGTTATGCCTCCTGCTTCCCCAGCACAGCCCGGAGGAGGACCGACTGCCTGCGAGGACGAGCGGCGTAGATTGGAGAGGTTCGAAAATATGACCCTCCTGTGTTTAGTGGTTTAGCTTCGAGATGATGCATTGGGTTTTATGGAGGAGTGTCATCGTATTCTTCGTACTATGGGGATTGTGGAGACCGGCGGGGTTTCCTTCACTGCTTTTCGGTTTCGTGGGGCCGCTTATGATTGGTGGCGCACGTATGAGTTGGATAGTCCGGAGGAGTCCGCTTCGTTGACCTGGACGCAGTTTTCAGATCTGTTTTTAAGGGAGTTTGTTCCATAGAGCCTTAGGGATTCTTGGCGCTCGCAGTTTGAGCGGTTGCGACAGGGCTCCATGTCAGTATCGGAGTATGCTATCAGTTTCACCCGCCTAGCCAGGCATGCACCGGCTCTGGTAGCCACGGTTCGGGAGCGAGTGCGGAGATTTATTGAGGGCCTTGTTCCGCCTATCCGATCCAGCATGGCCAGAGAGCTTGAGACAGATATATCTTATCAGCAGGCAGTTAGCATTGCCAAGAGGATCGAGAGTATGCTCCCTAGAGAGCGGAGAGAGAGAGAGAGAGGCCAAGAGGTCTCGTGAGTCGGGCCATTTCTCTGGTGCCCGCACTTCATCAGCCGGTCGTTTTGGCAGGGGTTATTCCGGTCGACCAGTTCACTCGGCATTGCCCGCGGCCGGTAGTACTCCAGGCCTTCCAGCATCTCAGGAGCCTTATTATGCTCCCACAGTTTCCAGTGCACCTCCTGCGTGGGGTCCGTCCAGGGGTCAGACTAGTGGGGGTGAGGCCGGTCAGTCACAGCCACCGCGTCCTCCCAGAGCTTGTTTTGAGTGCGGGGATACTCGCCACCTGGTTAGGGAGTGCCCCAGGCGCAGGAGAGGAGCCCCTCATCAGTCATCACAGCATCCGCGTGGTTCTCAGGGCCAGCAGGCTATCATTCCAGCCCCAGCTGCCACTCCACCTGCCCAGTCATCCAGGGGCGGGGGTCAGGGTTCCGGAGGCCGCCCTCGAGAGGGGGACATGCCAGATTCTATGCTATTCCTGATCGCGCTGCGGCTGTTGCATCTGACTCTGTTATCACAGGTATTATTATGGTTAGTCACAGGGAGGCATCGGTTCTATTCGACCCTGGTTCCACTTTTTCATATGTGTCTTCTTACTTTGCTTCTCATATGGGTGTGCCTCGGGATTCTTTGAGTGCCCCCATTTATGTTTCCACTCCGGTGGGTGATTCTTTAGCTGTGGACCGCGTATATCGGTCGTGTTTGGTTACCATTTGTGATTTTGAGACTAGAGCGGATCTATTGCTGCTCGGGATGGTCGATTTTGATATATTATTCTGGGCATGGACTGGTTTTCACCCCATTATGCTATTCTTGATTGTCACGCCAAGACCGTGACGCTGGCTATGCCGGGCATTCCATGTATTGAGTGGAGTGGTACTCTAGATCACACCCCTAGCCGTGCTATTTCTTTTCTCAGAGCTCAGCGTATGGTTGAGAAGGGGTGTGCTGCTTATCTAGCCTATGTGCGGGATGTTAGTATTGACACTCCTTCTATTGATTCTGTTCCAGTGGTACATGATTTCGCTAATGTATTTCCAGCTGATCTCCCGGGCATGCCGCCCGACAGAGATATTGATTTTGCTATTGATTTGTTGCGGGCACTCGGCCCATTTCTATTCCACCGTACCGTATGGCTCCTCCTGTGTTGAAGAAGTTGAAGGATTAGTTATAGTAGTTGTTGGGCAAGGGTTTTATTCGACCCAGTGTTTCGCCTTGGGGTGCTCCTGTATTGTTTGTGAAGAAAAAGGACGGTTCTATGCGTATGTGTATTAACTATCGTCAGCTGAATAAGGTTACAGTGAAGAACCGGTATCCTTTGCCCCGTATTGATGATTTATTTGACCAGTTACAGGGCGCACAGGTGTTTTCTAAGATTGATTTGCGCTCTGGGTATCACCAGCTGAAGATTCGGGAGCCAGATATCCCGAAGACTGCCTTCAGGACCCGGTATGGTCACTATGAGTTCCTCGTGATGTCTTTTGGGCTGACTAATGCCCCAGCAGCCTTTATGAATTTGATGCACAGTGTGTTCGAGCCTTATCTGGACTCGTTCGTGATTGTCTTCATTGATGATATTCTAGTATATTCCCGGAGCCGGGAAGAGCACGAGCGACATTTGAGGATAGTGCTTCAGATTCCGAGGGAGAAGCAGCTTTATGCCAAGTTCTCTAAATGTGAATTCTGGTTGAGTTCAGTGGCATTTTTGGGCCACGTGGTATCGAGTGATGGTATTCGAGTAGATCCGAGGAAGGTGGAGGCCGTGCAGAGTTGGCCCAGACCCTCCTCCGCTACTGAGATTCGCAGTTTCCTTGGTTTAGCGGGCTATTACCGTCGTTTCGTAGAGGGTTCTCTTCGATTGCTGCACCTATGACTAGATTGACCCAAAAGGGTGCCCCTTTTCAGTGGACAGACGAGTGTGAGGCGAGCTTTCAGAAGCTCAAGAGAGCTTTGACTTCGGCCCCTATATTGATGTTGCCTACAGGTTCGGGGTCCTATACTGTATATTGTGATGCCTCACGAGTTGGACTCGGTGCGGTATTGATGCGGGACGGTAGGGTGATTGCCTACGCGTCGAGACAGCTGAAGGTGCATGAGAAGAATTATCCTGTTCATGATTTGGAGCTATCTGCCATTGTTTACGCCTTGAAAATTTGGCGTCATTATTTATATGGGGTTCCTTGTGAGATCTACACTGCTCACCGGAGCTTGCAGCACTTGCTTAAGCAGAAGGACCTGAATATGCGTCAGAGGAGATGGTTGGAACTACTGAAGGACTATGATATTACTATTCTCTATCATCCGGGCAAGGCTAATGTGGTTGCTGATGCCTTGAGTCGTCGGGCAGAGAGTTTGGGGAGTTTAGCATATCTACCAGCTTCGGAGAGGCCTATGGCGATGGATGTTCAAGCTTTAGCCAGGCAGTTTGTTAGATTGGATCTTTCGGAGCCCAGCCGGGTTCTAGCTTGTGTGGTTTCTCGGTCTTCTCTATTTGACCGCATCAGGGAGCGTCAGTTCGACGACCCTCATTTGCTTGTCCTTCGGGATAGAGTTCGGCGTGGTGATGCTCGAGATGTTACCATCGGGGATGATGGAGTCATGAGGATGCAGGGGCGTATCTGTGTGCCCAATGTAGATGATCTTCAAGAGCTGATTCTAGTAGAGGCCCATAGTTCGCGGTATTCCATCCATCCGGGTGCCGCGAAGATGTATCGGGACTTGAAACAACATTACTGATGGAGGCGGATGAAGAGGGATATAGTTGATTATGTTTCCAGATGCCTCAACTGCCAGCAGGTAAAGTATGAGCATCAGCGTCCGGGTGGATTGATGCAGCAGATTGAGATTCCCGAGTGGAAATGGGAGCGCATTACCATGGACTTTGTATCCGGACTTCCACGGACGGTTAGGAAGTTTGATTCTATTTGGGTCATTGTGGATCGGCTGACCAAGTCCGCCCATTTTATACCGGTGAGCACTACATATTCATCGGAGCGACTGGCGGAGATCTATATCAGGGAGATAGTTCGGCTGCATGGTATTCCAGTTTCCATCATTTCAGATAGAGGCACTCGGTTCACTTCACGGTTCTGGAGAGCCGTACAGCAGGAGTTAGGTACTCGGGTGGAGCTGAGCACAGCGTTTCATCCCCAGACTGATGGTCAGTCCGAGCGCACTATTCGGATTTTGGAGGATATGCTCCGTGCGTGCGTGATTGAGTTTGGAGGTTCATGGGATCACTTCTTGCCACTGGCGGAGTTTGCTTATAACAACAGCTACCAGTCTAGTATTCAGATGGCACCGTACAAGGCCCTATATGGTAGGAGGTGCGGGTCTCCCGTAGGTTGGTTTGAGCCGGGCGAGGCCAGGTTGCTAGGTACTGATATGGTTCAGGAGGCTATGGACAAGGTCAAGGTGATTCAGGACAGACTTCGTGCAGCCCAGTCTAGACAGAAGAGTTATGCGGATAAGAAGGTTCGCGACGTGGCTTTTATGGTTGGCGAGCGGGTTCTACTTCGAGTCTCGCCCATGAAGGGCGTTATGAGGTTTGGGAAGAAAGGAAAGCTGAGTCCTAGATTTATTGGCCCTTTTGAGATTTTGAGGCGTGTTGGGGAGGTTGCTTATTGAGTTGGCCTTACCTCCCAGCCTAGCTGGAGTTCACCCGTATTTCATGTCTCCATGCTCCGGAGATACCATGGTGACCCGTCGCATGTGTTGGATTTCACATCTGTTCAGCTAGACAAAGATCTGTCTTATGTTGAGGAGCCAGTAGCCATTCTAGACAGGCAAGTCAGAAAGCTAAGGTCAAAGAACATCGCTTTGGTAAAGGTTCAGTGGCGGGGCCAGCCGGTCGAGGAGGCGACTTGGGAGACCGAGCAGGATATGCGCAGCCAGTACCCTCATCTTTTCACCACTCCAGGTATGTTTTTTTTATGCTCGTTCGAGGACGAACGTATCTTTAAGTGTGGGAAGATGTAACGACCCGACCGGTCGTTTTAGAAAATTACGCCCCAATCCCCAATTTAACTGTTCCCCTAAGTTCATTTCTACTATTGTGGTTTGCCGGGAGAGTCGGCCCTGAAATTTGAAGTATTTTGGGACACTTAGTCCCTAAATGAGAGCTTTAAAGATAGAAAATGGTCCGTAACCGGAACAGTGTTAAGACGATCTCAGAACGGAAATCCGATGGTTCCATTAGCTCCGTTGGGTGATCTCGGGGTTGGGAGCGCGTTCGGAATGTATTTTGGAGGTCCTTAGCTCAATTAGGCTTGAAATGCCGAAGGTTGAAATTTTGGCGAATCCGAACGATAGGTGAGATTTTGATCCGGGGGTCGGAATGGAATTCCGACAATTTCTGTAGCTTCGTTATGTGAATTTGGATATGTCCGCAAAGTTTCAAGTCATTCGGATGTCGTTTGGTCGGGTTTTAGATCGAATGTGCAATTCGGAAAGTTTTAAGAAATTTAGGCTTGAATTCGATGTGAATTATGGGTTTTGATGTTGTTAGACGTGTTTTTATGATTTGAACGAGTTCATATCGTGTTTTGGAGTATGTTGGTGGTTTTCGTTGGGGTCCGGGGAGCCTCGGGATGAATTCGGGGGTCCAAACGGACCAATTTGTGCCAAAAGGCACTGCTGTTCTGCTGCAATAACTGCAGAACAATTTTGCTCTCCGCGATCGTGGAGATGGCCATGCGATCGCGTAAGGGAGAAATCCTGGGCTCTGCGATCGCGAAGTAAAGCCTGCGATCGCGTAAGTCTGGAGGTTGAACCAGGTGCGATCGCGTGAGGGAGTATGCGATCGCGTAGGGTATTGGTCGGAAGCAGTGCGATCGCGTGAGGGAGTATGCGATCGCGTAGGGTATTGGTCGGAAGCAGTGCGATCGCGTGAGGGAGTATGCGATCGCGTAGGGTAGTTGGGGAGCCGGACGAGTTTGTTCTTCGCGATCACGTTAGTACGTTTGCGATCGCGTAGTGTTGCTGAGTTGTTCACTGCGATCGCGTCCAGGGTCACGCGATCGCGTAGAGGAAAATTAGGCCGCCCATATTTTGTGCATCGCGATCGCAAGCCCAGTGCTGCGATCGCGTAGAGTAAAATGGCCTGGCAGTGACTTTAAGTCCAGAACATTTCGGTCGCGGCCTAACACACCAAAACCGCCATTGTTGAGCTCCAAGAGAGGGAATTGAAGGGGAAAAGCTGGGATATCATCGGGAAATCATCGGGGGTAAGTTTCTTGACCTTAATTCGTTGGTTTATCATGAAATCCGTGATTATTTCACTGAAATTGGAAGATTAAAGGTGGGTTTGAGCCCTAGGCCTAAATGTTAGAAAATCTCCGATTTGAGTGGGCAAATGGAGTCCGATTTTGGTAAATTTTATATGCCTAGACTCGTATTGAGATAAGGAACCCGAATATATAAATTTCGTGATTTTTCGATAAGCGTACCGAAAGTCGGGTTTTGGCAACTTGTGGGTTTTGGTGCATTTTGAGTTATTTTGATTGGGTAATGCCCAATTGGCCTATTTTGATGTGATTCTATTGATCTTTATCAGATACTACACTTGTGGAGGCCGACATTCGCGGCAAGAGGGTTATTTCTTAGCGGTTTTGTACCGGAATTGAGGTAAGTGGCTTGTCTAACTTCGTGTGGGGGACTTTCACCCCTAGGATATTATTGTGATATTTTAAATGCCTTGTACGCGAGGTGACGGGCGTGTACATGCGCTGGTTGTTGAACACATACTTTACTCAAAATGTTCAATGAGTGATATTCCTGTTTTTAGTTGTTAAATTCAATATTCCTACCCGGTAGTAGTTAGAAAAGCATGATTAGATAGAATCTAACTGTCTAGCTGCTTAATTGACTTACTTGAGGTTTTCTTGGTAATCGCTGGCGCTGTTTATCGGCGAATTTATCGTTAAGCATATTATATTTCTCTCTGTGTATTCCTTTACTTGCTGTGGTTGTGGACTACGGGTTCAATTCCCGAGATCCTGAGATTATTGAAATATGGACTACGGGTTCAATTCCCGAGATCCTGAGATTATTGAAATATGGACTACGGGTTCAATTCCCGAGATCCTGAGATTATTGAAATATGGACTACGGGTTCAATTCCCGAGATCCTGAGATTTATTGAAATATGGACTACGGGTTCAATTCCCGAGATCCTGAGATTTTTGAAATATGGACTACGGGTTCAATTCCCGAGATCCTGGATTGTTGAAATGTGGACTACGGGTTCGATTCCCGGAGATCCTGAGTTATTGAGATATTATTGAGACATGGGCTTCGGGTTCGATTCCCGGAGACCCAGAGGTACTGAGAATGGGACTGTGGGTTCAATTCCCACAGGTCCTGGATTTGTTTTATTGAGTTGATTATTTGTTGATTAGCTTAATTGTAGACAGTTGTGGTAATCATCTTATGATTGTTATTTCGGAAATTATTGTTATTATCTTTTAAACTGTTTATTTTGTTATCATCATATTATTATTGTTTCTCAGTAGGGCCCTGACCTTCCTCGTCACTACTCCATCGAGGTTAGGCTTGGCACTTACCGAGTACCGCCGTGGTGTACTCATGCTACTCTTCTGCACACTTTTGTTGTGCAGATCCAGGTACATCAGAGCAGGCTCGTGCTAGGTGATTCCGCAGCTTTTTCTGGGAGACTTCGAGGTATGATCCGCTACGTCCGCGGATCCGGAGGCTTCCCTTCTATTCTAGTATTACTAGTTGACATTTTTCTTCATGTCGTTGTTAGATACTCTTTACACATAGAGCCACAGTTGTATTTCCCTTTTAGTCTGTGTTACCGTGGGGTTTCGGATCTTGGTAGTGTTTTATTCATTGTGTGATGGATGTATGTGCCAAGCGGCACGGATTACATATCTTTTATGCTATTTTCCGCTGTTTCTTATTTAAGTATTTATAACTTGTATATTCCGCAACGTATTAGGCTTACCTAGTCGTGGGGACTGGGTGCCATCACGACATGTTCACAATTGGTGAACTAGGGTCGTGACATTAGTGTGCACAGTTTTGTTGTTTCTATTGTCTATGTTTTTCCTCTAGTATGTTATTTTAAATTAGTTCTTTTTAGACTAGATTTGAGTTTGTTAGCTTTCCAGTATGATTTACTGGATTTTTATTATATTATAGTTCAGTTTTGTTTGATTTCTGTATATTTTACAGAATAAATACATTGTTTAAGCTTGTTGTCCAGTATATTATACTGTATGATTTCTGTATAGTAATTAAATAAATTTAGTTGTTATTTATTTTTTAATTTTCCTGTGAATCTTTGCATTCCAGTATGTTATACTGGATGATTATTATACAGTATATTATACTGTATAGGCTTATTGTGCAGTATATTATACCGGAAAACTAGCATTTATAGGCTGTATAGGCTTATTGTGCAGTATATTATACTGTATAGGCTTATTGTGCAGTATATTATACCGGAAAATTAGCATTTATAGATTGTTTTGTTTTTTTTCAGTTCATTATATTTTCAGTTTTAATAATCTATTTTTGATTTTTTTGAAGCAGGGAAAATTGTATACTAGGAAACGAAAGAGGAATTCTGTGGATTCTTGCCCTAATTTTAATATTTTGTCTCAGTCAAGTATATCAAATTATCCTGAACCTAGTGTTGATTGCACTGCTGCTGAACAATCTGTTTCTTCTGATACACAAAGAAAGGATTGTGATAAAAATATTGTTTTATATTCAAGTGTGAATGAGGGAATTTATGTTTCTCCTCTTAAAGTTGCCAAGTCTGTTTCTCAAGTTGAAGATAAGAATGTACAATATGAAAATGAAAAAGAAAATTTTGCTTCCAGTAAAGGAAAAGAAGTGGTACGACCAGAAGCACCACAGATTGCACAAAGTGCACATGTAGAAGAAGAATTTCTTGGCAGAGGAAAAAGAATACGTAATGCCAGTTGGCATTTAAAATCACCATATAAGGGAACATGTAAAGGCCTGAATTGGAATCCATTATATGTTCGAAGATGTTGCTGGCATTATCGTAAAACAATTAGACATGCTTGTAACGACCCGGCCCGTCGTTACGGGAATTACCACCCCGTTATGTTGAAATTGTATGTTTTATGCTTTTATATCGGTGTTAAAGTCTATCGGGTGAGTTAGGAGTGATTTGGATTGGAAATGAGGCATATAGCCTTTGTGAAGGGAACTTGAAATAAGGAAAGTCAACCCGGAGTTGACTATTTGGTTAGAGGGCTCGGAATCAGATTCTGATGATTCGGTTAGTTTCGGGAGGTGATTTGTGACTTAGGGGAGCGATCGGAATTGAATTTGGAGGCCCGGTGTAGAAATAGGCTTGAATTGGCTAAGGTTGAATTTTGGCGAAATCCGAACGGTAGGTGAGATTTTGATCCGGGGGTCGGAATGGAATTCCGACAGTTGCAATAGCTTCGTTAGGTGATTTTGGATGTGCCTGCAAAATTTCAGGTCATTCGGACGTCGTTTGGTCGGGTTTTTGATCGAATGTGTAATTCGGAAAGTTTTAAGAAATTTAGGATTGAATCCGTGTGTAATTAGTGATTTTGATGTTTAGGATGGTGATTTGATGATTGGAACAAGTTCGTATCGTGTTTTGGAGTATGTTGGTGGTTTTCGTTGGGGTCCCGGGGGCCTCGGGATGAATTCGGGGGTCCAAACGGACCAATTTGTGCCAAAAGGCACTGCTGTTCTGCTGCAATAATTGCAGAGAATTTTTGTTCATCGCGATCGCGGGAGGTGTGATGCGATCGCGTAAGGTCGACTGGTTGTGCATCGCGATCGCGTGGTGATGTCTGCGATCGCGTAGGTCAATGGCGGAATGCAGTGCGATCGCGATTGGGTTCACGCGATCGCGTAAGGTCAAGTCCGGATGCAATGCGATCGCGTGGCTGGAGTTGCGATCGCGTAGGGATCTTCTGTTGTTCACTGCGATCGCGTGCCAAAGGCTGCGATCGCGTAGAGGAAAAATCAGGCCCCAGGGATTTGTGCATCGCGATCGCGTGCCAAAGGCTGCGATCGCGTAGGGTTAATTGGCCTGGCAGTGAGTTTAAGTTCAGAACAGAACCAGTCGCGGGTTTCATACCCCAAAACGCCATTTTTGAGTTCCAAGAGAAGAAATTGACGGGAATTGCTGGGAATTCATCGGGGATTCGTTGGAGGTAAGTTTTGTGGCTTAATTACATCATTTTAACATGAAATCATTGGTTAAATTTATGTAAATGGAAGATTAAAGGTGGGTTTGAGCCCTAGGCCTAAATTGAAGAAAAACACCGATTTGAGTGGCCAAATGGAGTCCGATTTTGGTAAATTTTATATGCCTAGACTCGTATCGAGATGAGGATTCCGAATATGTGACTTTTGTAATTTTTCGACAAGCGTACCGAAAGTCGGGTTTTGACAACTTTGGGAATTTCGATGTAAATTGAGTTATATTGATTGGGTGTCGTCCCATTGGCCTAATTTGTTGTATTTCTACTGTATTTGATCGGATTCTACGCGTGCGGAGCTTGATTCTCGTGGCAAGGGCATTGCGGAGTAGTCGTCGCGCCGTATTGAGGTGAGTAATAGATGTGGGTGATGACCGGCGGGTTCGAAACCCCGGTATACCACTTTGTGACGCTGTATAGCGGCGAGACACACACACTCTTGAGAGTGCGGGGTCGATCATGAACTGGAGACAATAGATTAGTCCAACCTGTTGATACTGTATTATTGGCTATTCTCGAGCCGTTGAACCCCCTTCTTGGGCGGTTGAGTATACTTGTGGGCCGTGAGCCAGTTATTGGATCCTGCGAGGATCGTTATCATTGTCTTATCATATAGACATGCTAGTTTACTACTAGTCCGCAGCTATTTTTGTTATTATGCTAATTCCAATCTCTGGAACTTGATATTAGTGTTTTCCAACTGAAAAAAATGATAAAAGAGTTTTCAAAAACTACTTTTGAGCCTGCGAGGCTGTATCTGCATATTAGCTGACTAGTAGTGGATCGGGCTGCGCGCGCAGCGAGATATATGTTGGATCGGACTGCACGCCGCAGGAATATCTCTATGAGATGTGCTTGGGCTGTAGGAGCCCCTCCGGAGTCTGAACCCCCACAGTGAGCACGGGTACCCAAAAATTGGAGTCGTGCTACGCGCCGTAGCGGTCATATCATGCATTGCATTGCATTTAGCTACATCTGCTAGTTGTTATGCTATTTATTGGTATTTGTTGGTACATGTACAGTGAATATTGATTCTATGACAGGGTAGCTGATTATAGTTTTACATAGTGCTTTATTGCGGATTTCTTATCTGCGCTGTCTTACCCTTGTTTATTACCACTGAGTCTGGCGGTACTCATTTTACTCCCTGCACCTTGTGTGCAGATCCAGGTACCTCTCAGCAGACTTGATTCGGTAGTTACTTGGAGGCATTGTGCGGGATAGTCGAGGTAGCTGCAGCGTCCGCAGGACCTGACTTCCCTTCTAGCTGTCATTTCTTATCTTGTTGTCTTTCTTTTCCGCACTGAGTTTGTTATAAACTTTATTACACTTATGTTCTTTAGAGGCTCATGACTCTCGACCCTTCGGTCTATGGGAGTTAGTATATTTTGGGACTTGGTCTCCCCGCTGTTGGTATAAGTATTACTATTGTTTCATATTTTGAAATGCTTAAATGGGTTAAAGAGAGCTTCAAGCTCCGTTGTTGATATTGATTGGTCAGGCTGGCTTAGCAATGTGCTGGGCGCCATCACGACCGGATTTGGGGTCGTGACAAGTTGGTATCAGAGCCTAGGTTTACTAGGCCTCGTGAGTCTTGAGCCGGTTAGTAGAGTCTTGTGGATCGGTACGGGGACGCTTGTACTTATCCTCGGGAGGCTGCGAACCTTTAGGAAACACTTCACATTTCTTGGAATTCTTATCGTGCGCACTTGATTCGGCTTGGGATATAATTTTTAAAATTCCTTCTACACGTCTGTGTACGCATCGAGCGCTCAGTAATGTAATTGCCTTATGGCTTGTGATTTCCTCGAACGAGAAGCAAGATATAATCTCTGTGAGATCATGTTGGGCCAGTCGGAAAGACTTGAGGCTGGACCTTGTTTATGACTTGAGCATCGAGGTGCTGATTTTGTGAGTGGTGGTAATAGATAATGTATTGAGGGTTTGAAACCCCGTATTTGCACTATACAGTGTTGTCCTGAGATGGAACACGCGTCATGTGACCAGTGTGGTGGTATTATGATTGGGTATTTGGACTTGATCCTTCCCGATTGATAGATTACTGTGTATAATGACTGAGACTGGCTTATATCGATGTATTTGGGCTAGTAGCCGTGTTTGGGGCCTTGTGCCGATCTGTAGAGTATTAGGGAGGCTTACTAATGGATGATCTGTTAATTGTTCGACTCTTATCTAATTTGTTGTGTAGCCCCGAGCTATGGGCATGGTGAATAATTATCATATCTCGTAATTGGAAGGTAAAGTGCCTTAGGTGTAGTGGAACGAGTTTAAACTCGGGAAGACTAAAGTGATTTTGCTATGTGTATCCTGGTGGAAGGTATTGTGATGAAATGCTAAATTGAGAAGAAGTAGGAGGGTTGATCCTCATGTGTAATTGAAAGGTATTTGATATGTGTTATGATTCGAGCAGGTACAGCGCAGGTTCAAGTATAAATTGTGATAATATGATTCGTATAGTATTGAGATTTAATGTTGTTGAAATACATTGTGATATCTTGTTGAGTTGTGGGTGTATTGTTAGAATGGTTTGGTGATTCTCTGGTAGGTGGATAGGCCAATTTACAAAGGGAACTCTGCCGAATGTTTTTTTTTTTTGGAAAATTTGGGACTTAGAAAAGCTTTTTGCCACCTAAAGAGTGGGCGTAACTGTTGTGTGTGAATGAATGCAAGAATTGCAAAAGAATTAATATTTCTGATGATTCGAACCTCCGCCGAAGCTTGTAAATGACTTGAGTTTAATCTAACTAGAACTTTGTTGCATCTTTTGAGTAAGAAGGCTATGAGTGGCTAAACGTGCTTTGATGTATGACTCCGAGCTAAGTTGGGGAGGTTGTTATTGATCAACTGATTGCACTGTCGTGTGTTGTGTTGGCTCTGTCTCTAGGTATGTTGGGAAATTTTGATAAAGGTTATGGTGCTTCGTAGATATGAAGAAATACTAGGATGTTGTGAACTTATGTTGGTGAAGAATGTTCGGTGTATAGAAAAGAAAGATAGCTAATTGTATCGGTATGTAATCATGTTTTGCGGTGTCAAAGTTCTAGCAAGGAACGAGTGGTTATGTTCAATAAGACAGTTGAATTACAACTGAATAAGGGTAAATGACGCCCGAGAATAGTCCTGTGGTGTTCCAGATTTTGCTTGTAACGGATGCATTAAGATTATGTATGTGGCTAAAGATGGTGTTTTCGTTAGAAGGGATCAAGACTTGTTCTATGTTATGTGAATGATGGGATTCTATGTATCCGTATTGGAAGGTAATAATACTAATTCAAAAATCGCATGAAGTTCTTCAAAACAAGTATTGTAGAATGTGGTACTCATGGGAAACATTGAGAGTGGCCTATGGGTTTTAGACCGTGTGGTCTTATGTACGAGTCTCGTGTGGTGACATGAGTTGAGTTATGGTAGTGCTACAGTAAAGGCTAATACTAAGTTAAGGATGGTTCAGAAAAGAAATTGAGTAAATGGAACAACTTGTTAATAAATCAAAGCGGTATGATAAGGAATACGATTAATTCCCGGTAGGTGTTTGAAGTAATGAATCTTGCAGATGTTGTAGCAAAGCTCTTGAGTGCTGGCAGTTGTGTAACTTGATATGGGTATAAGGACTCAGTCCTGGCAGTTTAACTTATGCAATGTAATTGGGAGAAAGAGTTTATGATGAGTTTTACCGTGGTTTGAAAATAAGTGTACTTTTCCTGTTGGTATGCAAGGCTTGGAATGTGTAATGAGTTTTCTCTATATGGGATCATGAAAGCCCTTGACTAGTTGAGTGCGCCGATGGTTGCGGCGTAGGATATGAATATGAATTTCCATGTTATCGTAGTGTGGTATGGTATATGCGATGTGTTATAGAAAGTTGATAATGGCATATTCAAGGTTTTGTGATCAGACCATAATATATGGGGAGTCATTAAAACTATTTAGCAGCGCGGGCGGCTGCAGGTGATTTAAAGAATCGATCTTTCTGGTGACTAAAGAAAATGGTACTGCTATTCTAGTAATTTGGCGGGGTATATGGTCCAAAAGGACAAGGTAATGTAAACTGATAATATCCAGTGGTATGGTTGTATTCTCTTGTTGGATCGACTATAATAATTGAGTCGTTGATGGCATAGTGAAATTTCTGAATGGTTTTCGTGGTATGAATGGACGCTTGATGTGCGTTATGTATTTGTACAGTGAAGTACGGGATCGGGCATTGTGATTCATGTGTTATATATGTGTTGGAGACTTGAAGTTCTCGTTAGTCCGCCTATGTAGTGGTTGTATATCATGTGTATCGACAACTGTTTTGTGATTATCGAAAATTAGAAGCTCTAGTGGCTTTCTCTCTCGGCTTGATATGACGAATTTGGATTATGATACTTGATTGCTGGCTGGTCATCATTGGGCCAGGTTATCTAGACTAATGTGATATAGACTATGATGGTATGGCACAAATTGTGTAGCAGAGTGCATCAGAGTATGCTCCAGCGGGGTAGTTGTACCTCAGGACCAGCAGACGGCTGGTGGGTATTGCTTGTTCGGTTGGGCCTTCGTGGCGGATATCAGTGCAGAGGTTTCTATCGTTGATTTGGTTCTGGTATTGAGTAATTTTGTCGGATATGCCTCTTGTGGCCGAACTTGAGGCTATATATGTTTACCATAATGAGCCATTTGACTCGACGCGCATTTCTTTGGCGAGGGTTCTATATTGGATCGGGTGGCACGCCGCCACGGGTATGTCATTGGAGCGGGTTGCACGCCGCAACAATGTAATGTGAAAATAGAGTTAGTTATATATTACCTGGTATACAATACTTCCTAGCTTCTGAGGAAAAGTCCGTATTGAGTATCGTTTGGCGAATGGCACATCGGTTGTGTCCTTTCAGGATGTGATAGCATACATTAATTGTTTCACCGTGGGTGAGGTTGATTGCTTGGGTTCAGACCTAGATCTGTGCGTGGATGACCTTTTTGAGCTTGGTAACTTGAGGTGTTTCATGAGTAATAGTGTTTGGATAGAATCATAAATTGTGGCAAGGCCACGTGATGTTATGACCTCTCGAGGAGGATTCGGGTACTTTATTTCTATA
The DNA here is from genome assembly GCA_032618575.1 of Nicotiana noctiflora. Classification (NCBI taxonomy): domain Eukaryota; kingdom Viridiplantae; phylum Streptophyta; class Magnoliopsida; order Solanales; family Solanaceae; genus Nicotiana; species Nicotiana noctiflora. Next base: position 36,441 of record JASVEL010003391.1, on the reverse strand, counting down.
ATGCGAGACGCGGTCTCAGTTCTATATTATGATGGCAAAGAGGGATTAAATTGCAGCTCTATTTGCTGGAGACAGTTGTCATGAATTGATCTGTCATGATTCGAGTGTGTGCATACATTTCTATTGGAGCCTATGTTGTGCTCGTCGTGGCTTAGGCCGGTGTTGAGGTGTTTATCACCAGTGTGGTGTGTTATAATCGAAATGACCGTTGGAGTCATTAATGAATACGAGCATATTGGATCTTAGCTTGTTAGAAAGGTAGAAACCGAGGTTTGGCTCCGAAACCTATCGTGGTATGAGTTTTAAAAAGGGAAATAGATTCACGAATGGTTAACCCGAGAGATGGGTTCGGTATATCGCGTGCTTCAGCTGCCGTGGGCAGGATATGGAGGTGTTGGAATAAGACTCTATCTAATGAAAGAGGTTTTCGGCTAGTATTTGGTGATTGTGGCCAGTTGTTGTGATTAGAGACTATCGTCTCGAGTGATTGGGTTGTTTGATACATCATATGATCTCACCCGGAGTGGTGAGTATGGCTTATTGCAGTGGATTCTAGTGTATCCTGAGTACATGAATGGGATTAGCAATTGGTATATGATTTCAGAAAGTGCAATGTGGTTTATGGTTAAGATGGTATGTGATATTTCAGCTATATGGTGTTTCAGGCTTATGAGAGATAGGGCGACGTGTGATCGCCCGAATATATGCTTGGTAAGGTCATTCAGCTATTGAGTTGCTTCTAGTACCACTCTGGTACGCTCGAGGACAAGCGTTTGTTTAAGTTGGGGAGAATGTAACGACCCGGCCCGTCGTTACGGGAATTACCACCCCGTTATGTTGAAATTGTATGTTTTATGCTTTTATATCGGTGTTAAAGTCTATCGGGTGAGTTAGGAGTGATTTGGATTGGAAATGAGGCATATAGCCTTTGTGAAGGGAACTTGAATAAGGAAAGTCAACCCGGAGTTGACTATTTGGTTAGAGGGCTCGGAATCGGATTCTGATGATTCGGTTAGTTTCGGGAGGTGATTTGTGACTTAGGGGAGCGATCGGAATTGAATTTGGAGGCCCGGTGTAGAAATAGGCTTGAATTGGCTAAGGTTGAATTTTGGCGAAATCCGAACGGTAGGTGAGATTTTGATCCGGGGGTCGGAATGGAATTCCAACAGTTGCAGTAGCTTCGTTAGGTGATTTTGGATGTGCCTGCAAAATTTTAGGTCATTCGGACGTCGTTTGGTCGGGTTTTTGATCGAATGTGTAATTCGGAAAGTTTTAAGAAATTTAGGATTGAATCCGTGTGTAATTAGTGATTTTGATGTTTAGGATGGTGATTTGATGATTGGAACAAGTTCGTATCGTGTTTTGGAGTATGTTGGTGGTTTTCGTTGGGGTCCCGGGAGCCTCGGGATGAATTCGGGGGTCCGAACGGACCAATTTGTGCCAAAAGGCACTGCTGTTCTGCTGCAATAACTGAGAGAGATTTTGCTCTCCGCGATCGCGGGAGGTGTGATGCGATCGCGTAAGGTCGACTGGTTGTGCATCGCGATCGCGTGGTGATGTCTGCGATCGCGTAGGTCAATGGCGGAATGCAGTGCGATCACGATTGGGTGCACGCGATCGCGTAAGGTCAAGTCCGGATGCAATGCGATCGCGTGGCTGGAGTTGCGATCGCGTAGGGATCTTCTGTTGTTCACTGCGATCGCGTGCCAAAGGCTGCGATCGCGTAGAGGAAAAATCAGGCCCCGGGATTTATGCATCGCGATCGCGTGCCAAAGGCTGCGATCGCGTAGGGTTAATTGGCCTGGCAGTGAGTTTAAGTTCAGAACAGAACCAGTCGCGGGTTTCATACCCCAAAACGCCATTTTTGAGTTCCAAGAGAAGAAATTGACGGGAATTGCTGGGAATTCATCGGGGATTCGTTGGAGGTAAGTTTTGTGGCTTAATTACATCATTTTAACATGAAATCATTGGTTAAATTTATGTAAATGGAAGATTAAAGGTGGGTTTGAGCCCTAGGCCTAAATTGAAGAAAAACACTGATTTGAGTGGCCAAATGGAGTCCGATTTTGGTTAATTTTATATGCCTAGACTCGTATCGAGATGAGGATTCTGAATATGTGACTTTTGTAATTTTTCGACAAGCGTACCGAAAGTCGGGTTTTGACAACTTTGGGAATTTCGATGTAAATTGAGTTATATTGATTGGGTGTCGTCCCATTGGCCTAATTTGTTGTATTTCTACTGGTATTTGATCAGATTCTACGCGTGCGGAGCTTGATTCTCGTGGCAAGGGCATTGCGGAGTAGTCGTCGCGCCGTATTGAGGTGAGTAATAGATGTGGGTGATGACCGGCGGGTTCGAAACCCCGGTATACCACTTTGTGACGCTGTATAGCGGCGAGACACACACACTCTTGAGAGTGCGGGGTCGATCATGAGCTGGAGACTATATATTAGTCCGACCTGTTGATATTATATTATTGGCTATTCTCGAGCCGTTGAACCCCCTTCTTGGGCGGTTGAGTATACTTGTGGGCCGTGAGCCGGTTATTGGATCCCGCGAGGATCGTTATCATTGTCTTATCATATAGACATGCTAGTTTACTACTGGTCCGCAGCTATTTTTGTTATTATGCTAATTCCAATCTCTGGAACTTGATATTAGTGTTTTCCAACTGAAAAAAATGATAAAAGAGTTTTCAAAAACTACTTTTGAGCCTGCGAGGCTGTATCTGCATATTAGCTGACTAGTAGTGGATCAGGCTGCGCGCCGCAGCGAGATATATGTTGGATCGGACTGCACGCCGCAGGAATATCTCTATGAGATGTGCTTGGGCTGTAGGAGCCCCTCCGGAGTCTGAACCCCCACAGTGAGCACGGGTACCCAAAAATTGGAGTCGGGCTACGCGCCGTAGCGGTCATATCATGCATTGCATTGCATTTAGCTACATATGCTAGCTGTTATGCTATTTATTGGTATTTGTTGGTACAGGTACAGTGAATATTGATTCTATGACAGGGTAGCTGATTATAGTTGTGACGACCCGGCCTGTCGTCACGGGAATTACCACCTCGTTATGTTGTAATTTCATGTTTCATGCTTTTATATAAGTGTTAGAGTCTATCGGGTGAGTTAGGAGTGAATTGGATTGAAAATGAGGCATATAGCCTTTGTTAAGGAAACTTGAATAAGGAAAGTCAACCTGGAGTTGACTATTTGGTTAGAGGGCTCGGAATCGAATTCTGATGATTCGGTTAGTTCCGGGAGGTGATTTGTGACTTAAGGGAGCGATCGGAATTGAATTTGGAGGCCCGTTGTAGAAATAGGCTTGAATTGGCTAAGGTTAAATTTTGGCGAAATCCGAACGGTAGGTGAGATTTTGATCCGGGGGTCGGAATGGAATTCCGACAGTTGCAGTAGCTCCGTTAGGTGATTTTGGATGTGGCTGCAAAATTTCAGGTCATTCGGACGTCGTTTGGTCGGGTTTTTGATTGAATGTGTAATTTGGAATGTTTTAAGGAATTTAGGCTTGAATTCGATGCGAATTATGGGTTTTAATGTTGTTAGACGTGTTTTGAGGATTGGAGCAAGTTCGAATAAGGTATTAAGATGTGTTGGTATGTTTGGATGAGGTCCCGGGGGCCTCGGGGTGTTTTCGGATGGTTAAACGGGAGAAAATTGTGGAAAAATTGCAGGTTGGGATCCTGCTTCTGTTGTTTCCGCTCCTGCGGAATTTTGGACGCAGAGGAGCGAGTCCGCAGAAGCGGACGAGGGGCGCAGGAGCAGCTGGTTACGCAGAAGCGGAAGTCATTCCGCTGAAGCGGCATCGCTGGTGCGAGCCAGTGATCGCAGAAGCGGACGGGGAGAAAATGGGCATGGTCCGCAGAAGCGGACATTTGACCGCTTGGGCGAGAGCGCAGAAGCGGAAAATGGTGCGCAGAGGCGGATGTTTCCGCAGAAGCGGAAGTTTCTTCGCAGAAGCGGGCGCGCTTAAGCGGCCCTTTGATCGCAGAAGCGGAAATGGCCGGTTAGGCCTGGAACCGCTGAAGCGACCCTTTGGTCGCGGATACGGGCTCGTAGGAGCGGAAAATATTCCGCAGAAGCGAAAATCGCTGTAAGTAAGTGTATCAGAAGTTAAAAAAATTTCAGAACATTTCACACATTTTGGGTCTCGGCTTTAGAGGCGATTTGGGCGATTTTGAAGAGAAATTCAAGGGAAATCATGAGGTAATCAACTATGGACTTAAACTATGATTAGTATTGGTAATATTATGCAATTATATCATGAAAATGGAGGAATTTGGGGTAATTTATGGAGGATTTAGCCCTAGGCTCGAACTTTAGAAAATCAAGGTTTTGAATGGGCAAATGGAGTCCGAATTTGGTAAAATTGATATGCTTAGACTCGTATTGAGATGAGGGTTCGAATATGTGACTTTCGTGATTTTTCGACAAGCGTACCGAAAGTCGGGTTTTGACAACTTTGGGAATTTTGATGTAAATTGAGTTATATTGATTGGGTGTCGTCCCATTGGCCTAATTTGTTGTGTTTCTACTGTATTTGATCAGATTCTACGCGTGCGGAGCTTGATTCTCGTGGCAAGGGCATTGCGGAATAGTCGTCGTGCTTTATTGAGGTGAGTAATAGATGTGGGTGATGACCAGCGGGTTCGAAACCCCGGTATACCACTTTGTGACGCTGTATAGCGGCGAGACACGCACACTCTTGAGAGTGCGGGGTCGATCATGAGCTGGAGACTACATATTAGTCCAACCTGTTGATATTGTATTATTGGCTATTCTAGAGCCGTCGAACCTCCTTCTCGGATGGTTGCATATTATACTGTGATATTGGCTACTCTTGAGCCGAGGAACCCCCTTCTTGGGCGGTTGAGTATACTTGTGGGCCGTGAGCCAGTTATTGGATCCCGCGAGGATCGTTATCATTGTCTTATCATATAGACATGCTAGTTTACTACTAGTCCGCAACTATTTCTGTTATTATGCTAATTCCAATCTATGGAACTTGATATTACTGTTTTCCAAGTGAAAAATGATAAAAGAGTTTTCAAAAACTACTTTTGAGCCTGCGAGGCTGTATCTGCATATTAGCTGACTAGTAGTGGATCGGGCTGCACGCCGCAGCGAGATATATGTTGGATCGGATTGCACGCCGCAGGAATATCTCTATGAGATGTGCTTGGGCTGTAGGAGCCCCTCCGGAGTCTGAACCCCCACAGTGAGCACGGGTACCCAAAATTGGAGTCGGGCTACGCGTCGTAGCGGTCATATCACGCATTGCATTGCATTTAGCTACATCTGCTAGCTGTTATGCTATTTATTGGTATTTGTTGGAACAAGTACAGTGAAGATTGATTCTATGACAGGGTAGGTGATTATAGCTTTACATAGTGCTTTATTGCGGATTTCTTATCTGCGATGTCTTACCCTTGTTTATTACCAGTGGTCTGGCGGTACTCGTTTTACTCCCTGCACTTGTGTGCGTAGATCCGGGTACCTCTCGGCGGTGATCCGGTAGCTCGTGCGGGGCGACGTTTGTGGATATTCGAGGTAGGTGCAGAGTTCGCAGGACCCGATATTCCTTCCTACTGTCTTTTGATTTTGTATTGACATTTCTTTCCGCACTTGGTATTTTGTAAACCTTTATACACTCATGTTCAGTAGAGGCTCATGACTCTTGACCCTTGGTCTATGGGAGTTGATGTATTATGGGACTTGGTTCCCCGTTTTCGTTACATATATTGCTGTTATTTCTAGAATTAAATGGGTTAAAGAGAGCTTCTAGCTCCGCGGTTGATATGGATTGGTCAGGCTGGCTTAGCAATGTGCTGGGCGCCATCACGACCGGATTTGGGGTCGTGACAAGTTGGTATCAGAGCCTAGGTTTACTAGGCCTCGTGAGTCTTGAGCCGGTTAGTAGAGTCTTGTGGATCGGTACGGGGACGCTTGTACTTATCCTCGGGAGGCTGCGAACCTTTAGGAAAACTTCACTTTTCTTGAACTGTGTCGTGCGATCTTGTTGTTCTGAGAACTGAACTTCTATATTCTATTCTCTCGCGGATGGCGAGAACGCGAGCATCAGGGACGAGGTGGACGACCTCCGTTGCCACCTGTTAGAGGCCGTGGACGCGGTCGTGCTAGAGGTAGAGGTAGGGCGGGCGAGCGGTGCCGGGTCGACCCGCCGTTGTACCAGTTCAGGAGCAGGCCCCGGTGGTTGATGCTCCGGCGGTCCCAAGTTCGGGGCCGGACTATATCTATTGCTATTCACGGTCGTCGGGGGACTCTTGCTGGGATATTGTCTGGCCCTGAATCAACCTGGTACTCAGATGTGGCAGATGGCTGTTTTCTTGCTGTCTTAACAAAATGCTGACGGAAGATCTGTTTTGATTCTGCCTTCTCTGTCGCAACCGTGAGGACCTCTAAAGGACCCGCCGGCACCGAAAGTGCGGCGATCCCGTACAGACCAACATAGTAGGCAAGGCTCAATCAACTGTCACGACCCCAATCACGACTCGATGATCGCCAACCAGCTGACTAACATGTAATCTGATAGTGTAAAAATTCCTTATACTGACGATATATATAAATCCCTCAACTCCATGCTGGAGTCGAAAGAATAAATGAACTAGTATGAGTATATGCGAATAAAAAATCAGGCTTGATAAATACGCGGTGACCCTCAGGTATAAGCATCCCTTTCTGGCAGCCACTGAATCACACAGGTGCGAAAATAATGCTACCTTCGATGTGTGTCCTTGATAAAATCCTTGATCACTGCCCATGTAAGCTATAATCGGCTACACCGTAAATAGAATCAATCTTATTACATACCTGTTCAACAAATAAACGGCAAACGACAATACAATGCGTAAAAACTACGTATGCCCGACCTCTACAGATACCAGTTCGGAGAAACAGCCTTCCTTCATGCGTATGTATATATCTATTTGCAGCCTTGTATGTCCTAGTCATTATCAACTCTGATAATATGTGCCTCTTCTTGCGGACTAAGCTCAACATGTCACCCTGCCATGAGATCTCTCCGGCTACTATAGCCCAAATGAAGTGTTCTATAATATATATATATCTGACACGTCCAGCAGAAGAAGATTCAGCAGTAGAATAATATAATGCGGTATCTAGCAATTCAGTTTGATTATGATAAAACCCGCACTCTCAAATGTAGGTGTCTCACCCGCTATACAAAATTAATAAGGGTTTTATTTAATAAAATGCAGCCGAACTGATACTTAAATCCGCAGCGATACGATCAAATCTTGATAGAAACACAACAAACCAACGTAAGGAGACACCATGATATCCAATAACTCCAATCACACAAATTAAAAACTGAAAATCGCGAAAGTCAGACCACCGTCACCAATATCTGAGTCTAAGCATATCAATTTTACAAATTGAACTCCATTTATTAAAACGATTTTCTTAAATGCTACTTGAATTCCTCACGTTTTCTATAATTACTGTATACATATCTGTATAGTTTAAGGCAGTGTTTTTGATGATTTCCACTAGTTCTCAAAATCGCCCAAACTTACTCCCAAAAGCGTGTGTGAAATGTTACGGGGGCACAGTACAACACTGCGAGCGATTTTATCTTTTCGCTCTGCACACTAAGCAAATGTTTCAGCACAACGTACGTGCAGCAGAAACATCACTTCCCCTGCAACGCATCGTGCAGTCATAAAATATCTCACTACCTGGACTTATATACAGTTTACTCCGAATCCGGCTACTAGCGATACAGCGACCGACAGCGGGGGAATAGGCGGCCTGTACATGCTGGCCGCTCCTCACTAGCAGACCTTTCACCAACGTCCAAGGCGGGGTGACAACGAGCGAGATCCCGACACCGTTTCGCTTCCGAGACAATGTAGTACTATTCGAACTTGCTCTCCTCAAGGCAACAGGCACACTTATGATCGCCGCCCAAACCCACGTTGATGAAAACCCGACAAAACGACTGCAGTAAAATCTGCATTCCGCTAGCAGTTAAGCCTTCCCCCTTCGGCCACCTGTTCCGAAACTAGAATGTCCGATAAACCTAATAGTCAACTGAGGTTATTTTTCCTTATTCAAGTTTCCTACCTTCATTTTAATCAATCTACTTCCCTTCGGCTCATTTTATAAAAGCGTAAACATGAAATTAACATAGCAATGACGGCAATAAAAATCACAATATAATGTATAGAATATTCAACTACTGTACAGTAACAAATACCTAAGCATGCTTGGCAGTGTAATATCTGTCTGGTATGTCAACATAACCTTCAGCGTAACCCGGCCTCAATTTTGCGTGCTATTTACAATGCGATACCTCAAAGCACGTATTCTGCGCGTACGTCCATATATCAGATAAATGGCATATGCGAATTCGCGAGCTTTCAAAGTGATAAAATACTGATTGAAACCTTAATAATGTTCAGAAGTTAGGTAGCATAATAACAAAAATAAACAACGTATAAGACATTTTCATTTCGGGATCTAAGCCCGCATTACAATACTGTGCCGCCCAGATTTAGCAGCCAGTAGCCAATATGCATTGTCAGCGAGTCGGACTATAGTCTCAGTTGCATGTCCGACCGCAGCTACCGAAATGTGCGTGTATTTGTATATCCTGTAATCTTGGGATTTCAAACTGTGGCAGCCATCTATGCACCTCAATACGCGCATTTGTAACTTCACCCACGTGATCAGTAAATACAACAAATTAGGTGAAAATCAATATAACTCAATTTACACGCTCAATACAAGTTTTCAGTACGATTGTCGAAAAATTACAAAAGTCACATATTATGAATCCTCATCTGTCTAAGAATATACAATTAACCAAAATCAGACTCCACTAATTTTTTCAATTTAGGAGCAGGAGCTCAAACCAGCGCTGCTCAAGATTTCTGAAAACCAATGATTTCATGATAAAATGTGCCAATTAAATACAAAGCCAGATACAAATAATTCAATGGGAATATGGCTCCAAAATATGGATTTTAAATATGAAAACATTGAAAAAAAAATAAACATTGCAGCAACAAAGCGATAACATTTTGATAAAGTGTTGCCTTTAGCCTTGTCCTGCTGAATCCTGCGAACTCCGGCCCCCGCGTCGAATGCGTAATCGCAACATTCACATGTCAACGAACATCACTACCCAGCGATGCGGAAAAATCCCCAACCACGCGCGTCACGCCTCCGCGATGCGACAATTCTCACACACAGTAATGCGCTTGAAATGCTGCTTAAATTTGAAGGACGCATTTCCAACAGCAACCTGTACCAATTTTCTGTCTACCTTGTTCCAATCATCAAATCACATCTAACAATCAAATTCACTAATTTACACGGATTCAATCTAAATTTCTTAAAGCTTTCAATTACATTCGACAGCTTGACAAGCATTCGTAAAACTGCGGGCACATCAAATACTAACAGAAAAAACTATTTACAGGTATTCAAATTTGGTATGCAAAACCTAAGACTGCAATGACCTTAGCTCTGGCAGAGACTCAATTCAGACAAACAAGTGTCCGAAATAGAAATTCTACCTATTAAATAGTCAACTCCATCATATTCATATTCCACCCATGAAAATCATTTCTTTTAACCAGCACGGTAGGCCTGTGGCAATATAAAAACATCCCTGGTATAACTTAGTGGCGTAGGCTCATCCCAATATCTTCATCCTGTACAGTGGTACTAGAAGCTAACTCCAATAGGCTATTACCAGTCTCGAAGCATTCATATAACCATTAAGCCTAGCTTATAAATGCAATTATCTGCTCCTCGTATTACACTAACGCCTGCCAATTGTAATCCCAGTGCGTACTCGGGGTGCGCTAGAATCCAACTATGATGTACATACCCTCGGTGAATGATGAGCAACCCGATCACTCGGTAATCCGCCAGCCTCATTGAAAATATAGAGTCTCCCGACACCTCCCTTGTGGCCGCTTCTGTCTTCCACTTTGGGCTTCATTACCTTGACCGTGAGCCAAAACTTTACTCCCCAACAAGCTAAGATCCAATATGCTAAATTATTCATTATGGCAACCATTTACGTTGGCAACTGCAACTAAACTCAATAGAAATGTATGCGCTACTTATTCCAGATGACATTCCAGTGTGTAACCGTCTCCGGCAAATGGAAATTTTGGCAACATAAAAATCCCTAAAACAAATCACTGCGTGAAAACACCTGCAATTTATGATTATCAATATACTCACCAGCGGTGAAAACGATATGTATGCTATCGCATCACGAAGGATGCAACATCTGTCCTGGCAATACTGTGTTTCCTCGAAGCTAAGTATGTATACAGTATAACTAACTCACATTACTATTTAGCATGCAACTCCCAATGTTTGTATCAATGAAAAAAATGCGCGTCAGCAAATAACCGTTATATTATAACTTGCAACATACGTGCGTATCAATACGACAAATCAACTTGATAGCGATTGATACTACGCATACTGCTATATATCTGTAACTACCGGCTAGGCATCTGATGCACTCTACTACACGATAGTGCAAATCATAATTAGTCCATAACACCTGACGCATCACATTCTACTTCAAATAAAATATCAAATTTAGAGGAAAAAAACATTAAAATAATCCGATGTCGATGCTGCATTCAATAGAGCGAATTTAAGCTTAGTCTGTTACTATAACACAATGCTTTGTCTACTTCAACTATTACAAATACATAGCGCACATCAACGTCCCGTGGCCATTGGGCTGCCATCAGCGACATAGTCGATCAGTAAGTACCGCGCGTACCCATTGGATGTCCTCGATTTACATTCCTTTGGACCATATACCTGCCAAATTACTAGAATAACGGTACCAGTAGTCACCAGTACCGCCATGTACAATAACTCCATGCATGAGCGATCATGAAACACTTTGAATATACTTTCTATAACACATCGCCTGCGACGATTCATCCTCGCGCAGCCGGCACTCAATAGTCAAGGCAGAAAACTCATTACATTCCAGGCACTTCATACAACGAAGGCCTGTATTAAAACTAAATCATAACTCTTTCTTGATACATTCATGGGAATGTTCACCATATCAAATTACACAAGCACGCGCTCAAATTTGTTTAAATAATAAATGATACTCATGCAACATTGTCCAATTTGCTACACGGGCTCATCCTGCTATAACTCACTCATGTTACCTGCAGATTCTATAAAAACCCTGCATGATTCCGCCAATATTTAAAAGGGGTACTGCATTCTACACTTGTTTTAATGAGCCATCATTTAATTAATATATACAACTCCATCTGTACATAAATCCCATCATTCTGTAACAACAATCCCAGAAAACACCACTAGCCACATCTATATCCTTCCGTCTCTTGAAATTCCCCACGTTGAGATTTTCAATGTAACCCTCGTTCACTACTAGAACTGACACCATAAAAACCTTGATTATCTGCGATACAATGCACTATACTGCCAGGCTGACAACATAAACATCTGTATTTCTTAATATCTGCAACATCCACTTCCCAACCAGCGAATACTCTGATTGTGCAACTTCGAATCCATAGCCATGCCGATCTGTGCATAAAAATTCTGTATAAACTCAAGTCATTACAAGCTTGACAAAATCAGCAATATTAATTCTTTTGCAATTCTTACATTCATTCACACACAGCAGTGCATGAGCAAAAAGCATTTTCTAGAATCCCCCAGAAAAAACATTGTGATTGTTTTTGCTAGTTCTGACTATCAAGTTTTTATGTTCTTGGCCATACTTATTTTGTTAATTTACTTCATACTGCTTTCAAAGAGGATTCGTGTTTTATGTGTTTCTTTATATCGTAGTATTTTATATGATATAAAGCGTTTAAGTCGCAACAAACATTTAATAGTAATATAACATATATATTGTGAATGGTTAATCCAAGTTAATAAAATGTTAGTCATGTGTTTATATACAATTCGTTAGTTTGGATCTTATTATAAAAAGATATTACTAATGTGACGATTTGAGTAACTAGATTCAGATTCTAAATTAATTTTACTATAAAAAAAACATAGACAGTCTTTCTATCTTTTAATAATAATTTTGTATTTTTTCTACGAAATTTAATATTATCTAAATAGTTTATTTACATATATAACGTGTCGACCTCGGAGTCTTCGGCAACTGTCAGCGAGATTATATGCTGCTTCTCGTTCGGGGAAATAAACCCATGGGTAATTACATTCTTTGAAGATTATCAAACAAATGGAAGGAACTGATAATTACCAATCAAATGCGCACGATAAAAAAATGAAGAGTGTTTCTAAAGGTTAAAATCCTCCGAGATACGGCTCCCTCCACAAATTCCTGCGGCTTCCAGGTAGGGCCTAGCAACAGACTCTGATACAAGCTGTCACGGCAGATGCGTGACGCCCGGCCTGCACTAAGCCCCGACATTGTGGGGCTAAGAAAACTCCTTCAACCCGATTGCGATTTCAAAATATGAAACGATATTACCAACGTCCCAAAATAGGCCGATGATTACAGCTGGTAATGCTTGCATAATAAGCTTCAGTCTTGAAACTACATCTGAAGTTCAGCATCTAGTTATAGCTTGATGAAATGAAATCCCTTCTACGTATCACCGAATTGTACACAAGTGCGAAGTATAACGCAACGCGAATGCGAAAATCATGATAAAACTATATGTAAAATACACACGTATATATACGAACAAATATAAATCTTCTTGGCCAACGGAATATGGCCGCTTGCAGCCGCGTAGCGCGACTCTTTGTGCACGTATGAAATTCGAATTTCAGGAGGAGCTGACAATAAATATAGAGATGATTCTGCCCGCGTCAACGATATATCTCGGCTGCTGGCGCACGCTCAAATCTCTTGGGTGACCAATACCAGCGAGCGAAAACTCTTACCTCATTGGAAAAAACGTTCAGTTGGGAGCATAATAACAAAATAGACAACGGGCAAATAATGCATATATATGATAAGACAATGATGCGGAATCCCGCAGCCCTTCAACCTGGCCACTTGAAGAAATAGCATCCAGCAGTCGAATATAGTCTCAGTCTTCAGACCCTACCCGAAAATGTATAAAATATCCCTTCATTATCACAAAGTGTATACCGAGACAGCACGCATGCCTGTATGCAGCAGGCAGCGCAATATACATAAAAATCCAAGCTACCTGCAAAATCTGATCAAATATAGTAAACCTAGCAATTAGAGATATGTATAACTTCAAATTTATCAATTCAGTTGTCAAAACACACTGTTCTGTTTTGTCAGCATTACAAAAGTCACTGTCGAATCCTCATCTGCAAATCTAGGCATACAAAATCGAGCAACTGACAAATACTTCTAGACTTTAGGGCTCAAACTGCATTTTAATCTTTCCATTCTGAGAATTTAGCCAATGATTTCATGTTAAAAAATGATGTATTAAGCCACAAAACTCAAAGCATCGATCAATTTTTTTTATGCTGGAACTCGAAAATGGATTTTAGATATGAAACGCTGTGATGCAGGCAGAAAGCTATTTGCCTTGAAACCCTAAATTCGCGAAGCGGCAACTATAGCGATCGCGTATACTGATTTTCAGGTCAGCGGCGCTTTGTCGCGTGTGAAAATCCCTCGCGTTATGTCAGTGAATTGTCCAGCGTCGCGCATTCCGCCATTGACCCTCTGCTTGTCGCAGACATCACCCGCGATCGCGATACTGATGCGACCTTGCAGCGTCGCATCACACCTCCGCAGCGATGCGATGAACAAAATTCGCAATTATTGCGAGCAGTACGCACCGAAACAGTCGTTGAGACCCCGGGTCGAGCCCAGGACCCAGCGAAAACCACCAACACTACTCCAAAACACAATACGAACTTGTTCCAATCATCAAATCACCATCCTAAACATCAAAATCAATTTTTGTCAAATCAAAGCCTAAATTTCTTAAAAACTTTCGAATTACACATTCGATTAAAAACCCGACTTAACAACCTCCGAATGGTCTGAAACTTTGCACACATATCCAAAATTATCTAACAGAGCTACTGAAACTCTTAAAATTCCATTCTGACCCTCAGATCAAAATCTCACCTATCAACCGGATATCGCCAAAATGCTAACTTCGCCAATTCAAGCCTAATTCTACACCGAGCCTCCAAAATCAATTATGATTGCACTCTTAAGTCACAATCCATCCTTCAAAGCTAACCGAATCACCGGAATTTACATCCGATCCCTCTAACTATATAGTCAACTTTCGGTTGACTTTTCTAATACAAGCTCCCTTCTAAGAGACTAGGTGGGGTAAAATGAATAAACTTTGCAAATATTCATCCAATCTCGTTTAATTTATTAAAAATGGATCAAATATGAATGATAACATATTATTTATTTTTCGAAACGGATAACTTATGGATTATAAATGAAAAATATCTGGATTAAATCCATTAACATCGGCGAACAGAAAGGAGAGTGGAATATACATGTTCATGATATGCCACAAAACGGTTTTGAAACTTTCAGTTCGAAAATATTAAATTTTAACTTTTTAAAAATACTAGTATACATCATCGTACCAAATTAATTTGATATACTTAAGTTTGATTTCAATTTGTGTAGAGTGGCAAGTTCGTACGATGTCTTGCTTAACTTCACTTTACATATAGCGGAGAATTACAGCTTCGCCAATATTAAAAACTCTTCCAGGCTACCATTTCTTATGGGGTCGCTGAATTAATAGAAATTGTCATACTGAATAATTCAACTACAATATAATAATCATCCAGTATAACATACTGGAAAGCAAAGATTCATAGGAAAATTAAAAAATAAATAACAACTAAATTTATTTAATTACTAAACAGAAATCATACAGTACAATATACTGGACAACAAGCTTAAACAATGTATTTATTCTGTAAAATCCCCCATGTGTTCTCTGATTCTACAACTGACCAAGCACTTAACATACTAGAAGAAAATATACTTTGGCCCTGATATTCTCTGACTTTCCAAACAACAGTGTGCTCCCATGTGACATCGAATTTGTATCTGAATAATTAGTAGTTGTGAGTTCATGACAAATTTCACTGTTTACATAAAAAATATGTAATAATTATATATTAATTTATCAGTATTGCCAATAAATAAAACCTTACCTATACAGACTAAAAGAAATACAAGTGTGGCTCTCATGTGTAAAGAGTATCTAACAGCGACATGAAAAAAATGTCAACTAATACCTACTAAGAATAGGTGTGAGCCGGGCGTACACCAGCTCCGCAACTTCTTGAGTGCGACAATGCAACCTCTTCTACTGGATACACGCAACAAAGTGTCTGGCAGCTAACATGAGCCCTACCTTGGCAGCTACAAGCCTACCCGATGGAAATGGCATGAGAAAATCGAGCCTAAAATAATATGTGATGATAACAAAGCAAGATAATAACAATTTCCGAAATAACAATCATAAGATAATTACAATTAAGCTAATCAACAAATAATCAACTCAATAAAACAAATCGAGACTGTGGGGTGAACCAGCGATCTACCCACCTGGATTCTCGAGGCCAATATGCCAATAATATACCAACTCGGATGCGACCGTAGTCCCGATTTCAGCAATCCGAGATGCGGGAACAGACCGTAGTCCATATTTTCCATCTCGGATCTCGGAAAATTGAAACCGTAGTCCATGGCTGATAAATCTCGGGTCGCCCGTAGTCCCAATTTGATAATCTCGGGATCTCGGAATCCTCTTTCAATAATCTGAGGATCTCGGAACCCGTAAGTCCACCAATAATCTAGGATCTCGAAATTGAACCGTCGCAGCAATGGGAATACACGAAATATATGCTTAACGATAAATTCGCCGATGCGCAACGGCGCTGAAATAAGCGGCTAGGCCTCTGTCATGCTCCAACTGCAGAATCTCAGAATTTAACAACTAAAAGCTGAATATGTTGAGAACATTTTGAGTAAAGTATGTGTTGATACAACATAGCCTATTCGCCCTACATCTGGAGCGCACAATGTGCTCCCAATAAAATTTCGATACAACCTACTAGCACAACGTCTGATAAAGGTCAATAGAATCACATCAAAATAGGCCAATTGGGTATTCAAAATGCAAAACCCACAAGTAAAACCAAACTTGTCATACAAAATACTATCTGTCTAGGCATATAAATGTGCCAGAGATTTTCTAGAGGCAATATGCTTCAATCCGCCGGAGCTCTATGAAAAGATGAAAACCCCTCTCCGGCTCCCCTCAGAAGTCCTCTCTTAGGCGGCTTTTGGTGTGTTGGAGCAAGTCCTTTGCCGAGCCCCCTCTGCAGTGAGCGCGAGACTCGCGATACACTATGGGCGGCCTAATACTCTCTACGCGGTCGCGTGACCACAACTGGCTGCTGCAGCAAACGTCCCCAGCGTGGTCCGCGAGAAACAAGCCCGTCGGCTCCCAACTACCTGCCGCGGCTCACCCGCGCGACTCCGCGAGACAACTGCTGGCCACTGCGTGATCGCCGCCTTATCGCGCGTCGCCTCCCATTCAGCCTGCGCGTGCGCTCTCCCTGCGCGATGCGCCAGTTCCAACTCCGGGCTCCGCGGCTTCACCGCGTCGCGAGCCCGAATGCACGCCCGATAAGCGAAGAAGCCTGGCTCCTCGTTGCCCAAGCAGGCAACGTTGCTGGCACAAATTCGTTTGGACAATTCGTGGACAACGACATGCTCCAAAACACGGTATGAGCTCGTTCAACATAGATACATCGAGTCAACCTAGAATACCCAAAACCGAATACATTAAAACACGACAAACCATCAGTGACACAGGAAAAAACGGTATCTGCTTATATGAAACTGCGGGGGTATCAAATTCATTAGACCCCGTCAAAAATCACCTATCATTCCCGGGTCGCCTCAACCTTCGGCATTTCAAAGCTTCTGGCAGCTCCAGGCGTAGTCACCAATGGCAATAAGAACCATCGGATACATAAATGCAACGTTGCAATTCATCTTTAAAGCTCTCATTTAGGGACTAAGTGTCCCAAAGAATACTTCAAGTTTAGGGGCCATTGTCCGGCGAATACAACCATACTTAGAAACTGATTAAAGCTTCATCCCACGCAAAAATGCGTTGTCCTGAAACAAAATACTGCAAAAATATACACAGAGTGGTGAAAAGATGAATGCGCATATCTGCGTCTCAATATGTATGCCAGTAAACGTGTTCTGCCACATTTCTAAAATGGCTACTATCACCGACATAAAACAGAATCCTATCTAAGAAAATCCAATGCGGCTTAGTGTCCAGCGACATATTGAGATACAGCTAGAGCAGGAGGTAAGACTCTTTAACAATACTAAAATCACCAATGAAAATCAGCGACTCTTCAGTGCCGGCGAGACCAAGTAGAAACCATGACAAAAACATTAAACATTTCTTATCAGCATGTCTCTGTGCAGAACAGGCATGCGAAGTATACTATCCATGAAAACACGAATTCCTACTCATTACCTAGCAACCACATTGAAGACTGCACCTCTACACGTAATATAGACCATCTGTGCAATCAGATAGGCTGGCAAACATTGTTATAAACTCATGACGGCAGACTCAATTCAATGAAATCTGAATGCATGGATGACCATCATTTCCCCGGGGATGCTGTCCCTGCCTATGTGACAAAGCATGAGGCAATGCCTCTATCTGAAATGATGGTGTGCGGCTTCGAATCTCACGATACTGCGCCGGTCACCACGATGGATGCTCCATCGGCATGTTGGACTAATGACCCAAATAAATGACCTCTGCTCCGTCCGTGGAGAATCGAGTCTAGTCGATATTCCACGTCTGATGTATCCACAGACATTGTCTCCTTACTCAAGCTGGCTGGCGTTTTCCAACATATCCCTTTTTCATCATCCCTTGATAATGTGACTCAAGTGCGATGCCGCTGACACCTAGATGGATGAATACGCGAGCTTGAATACGCCTACATCTGTGACTCCTCCGTGTGTAGCATACCGAGCATGCAGCTTCGAAGGTGCTTCAGTGCGGTCAAATTACCTTCGGGCAGATATCAGCGAGACGTAGATGCTCCTACTGCACGCCCGGCTCCAACGTCGGCAACGCTGCCGACTCGGTAGATGTTTCATCTCTGTCGAATCACTACCTTAAACGTCTTTAAATCGGCGATAACAATCTATGAAAACCCATGCATGGCATAAATACAGAAACAATGGCATTATCCTCGTTATGTATAGTGCTCTCCGCGCCCTTCGAATACTCGGCGTAGGCAAAATCACACATGGCCGAGTCCAACGACATCACAATAAAATCAGTATAGAACAGATTTACTTCAAACATTTATCAAAACATCTTGAAAACCTGGGATGACACCACACAGATTGATCTAGTCATGATGCGCAATGAGAACCCCTCTGGCCCCGATATGCTCCATAAACCAAGGAAACTGTATCTCGGTAAGCGAAGTGCAATACAGGCCAGTTCCTACCGAATACCATCACCAGCCCCACGAAAATACACGCGAAATTCATTTAGAAGAACTTGGCATAAAGCGAGTGCAACACTATGCAAATCTTTGCTCGTGCCCGGCTCGGGAACTCTCTTAGAATAAAATGAAAACCTTGAAATTCAGTAAGGCAACACCTTGCCATCAAATACATAAAGTGGCAGGAACTGGCCAAAAAGACCAGTACGAAAATCCATAATGACCATACCGTGCAACGTCTTCAGCTCGGTCACCGGCAATACTGAGCGCAAATACTATGTAAATATATACTGGTCAAACAATGAACTTAAGCGAACGGCGGTAGATAATACACACATGCGCATAGAGCGATCTGCTTCCATGAAGCTATGCAGTACAGGTGGCTCTGTCAGTAATACGTAGCTGATCCTTCAACTCCGGCTTCAGGAAAACCATGCGACGGTGGGGCGAACAGTGCCTGCCCATTGCTAGCTCAATAGCAAAGTGCTCTACAGCAGCAGCGTACAGCTCCGACAAAGTCACGCCTGCTAATGAGCAGGGAAGCCAGCAACCCCAGTCCCTTACTCTGATAAGCGACACACGCTCATACGTTAATAGAAAAAGAATAACACGACTTTAAGTCTAGAGTACATCAGTATTACAACGTAGGCAATCCTTGATAACAAGCAACACAGCGAAATAGCATAATAAGGAAAACAATAGGTAAATGCCGGCGGCAATAAGATCATGCAGTCTCTCTAAATGGTAATACGACCGATATACGATCTAAACAAATAGATAAATGAGAACTTCAAAAATAAAACCTCTGAAAATAACAAAAGCCATATAAGTGGAACATGCAGCCGTATGCAGATATACACCATGTTTGAGATCAGTCTGGCCAACATGGCAACAAAACTCCATGTATTTCAGCAACCACTAACTAGGCAGTAAACTAGCAGCCCAAAACCTAGAATAATACATCTTGCTCTTCTACCTTGAATCTGCTGTGGCAGCCCATAAACAAATAAGGAAGAACGCAGTAAACGGCTGCCAAGCTCAACCACAAATAGATGCAACATACTAAGCTTCTGAAAATCTTTGGAAAATTACAGTATATGCGAAGATGAAGCTGGCAGCCTTGCGGCCATTTAATGAAATCTTGTATATAAACACAGACCTCACTGGCACCTCTCTCTCAGCTCTCTAAAGGCATACTCTCGGTCTAACAATACTAAGCACTAACAGTAAAATATATACATGCCAGCTCTACAGCAGCAGACCCTGTCATCTCCGCACTCGCTCCCGAACACGTGGGCCGCAGGCATGCACAGCTGATAGCCTGCGTCTTGTATGGAGGCCACATGCCAAACATAGCCTAAACGAAAATGCAAAGATATGGAACAGGCTTCCCTTAAAGCAGGGTCACGAAGAAATAGCGTCTGACTCAGTAAGCGAATACAGATCAACTATGCATGTACCCGATAACGGCTTACTTGAAAGCATGACGTGGCTCTGCAATCTAGTGCCGAAATCTGATGACACTCCTCCGTAAATGATGCATCATCTGAGAAATAAACAGTAAACACGGAGAATTCATTATTTCTGAACCTCTCAATCCTACGCAACCCTTAGATCAAGCAGTCTCCAGTAGGCGGCGGGGTATAATATCAACTGCATTTACTCCGGTGTAGCAGCTGCGGGGTCTAGACAACGTCTGCTGCAACAGATATCTAGAAATACATAAATGAAACTGAAGACGAGTCACCATGGCAATCTTTAGTAAATAACGTAGCTCAGTGTACCGAATGCACGCTCCAACAAACTTCATGGCAACTTGCTTGAAATGTATGCGTAGCAGCCGTCTAGGTCTACACCGACTCTGTAGCAGCAGCATGAGTACATTCCTCGTGTCTAGCCATCTGTGGGCATTAGTTTAGATTTTTTGATGCCAAAATAAAGAGTGGGAACTCCCTAAATGTACATGACGCCCGCCATTAGATAAATACAGTACGTCACCTACGTGAACTCCCAAATAGCCGTGTCATCTAAGAACTCTGATAGTTGCAATTAATGAAAACTCCAACGGCTCATTGCGGGGTATAAATATAAAAACGTATATATATATATGGCACGCGCATATATCATGCAAAAGTAATGAAATAAAACAACAAAAAGAAACCCTCTATAATATGTAAAGAATCCCTTTGGCAACGTAACTAAGCAATGGGAAACTAGTCAACGTAGCATCGAAAAGATACTATACATAAATTTTTAATACACACACAACAAAGAATATGCGAAAAACTAGTAGTACACAGCGGTGGTACCACGTAGAATGCCAAGCCTAACAATAGACAGAACCCTCTTTAATAAAACAATAATATGATGATAACAAAATAAACGATTTAAGATAATAGCTGCATGTTTCGAAATATGATTACCTGTATCTATTAAACTGTCAACAAATATCAATGATCAAGTTTTTCAGACTACAGAGGTATTACAGTCAATTCACATGCCTCTGGTCTCGGGAATCATTTCCATAAATACGGATAGCTGAGATCTCGGGAATGCCACCGTAGTTGACTAATCAGACTCCAAATTCTTTAAAATGAATCTATTTCAAAATCTCGGGATCATCATGACTCAATGCGGATCTCGGGGAGTGAAACACCACATGTCAATATTTCAATAATCTGGATGAGGTATGTAGTCCATATTTCAATAATCTGAGGATGCAGGTGACCGTAGTCCTCTTCAATCTGAGATCTGAGAATTGGGCACGTAGTCAAACCACGGTATCAAAGGAAATTTGCAGCAAATATATGCTTACCGATAAGTGCTGACCATGACGCCGAGATTACCAGAAAAACTCAAATAAATTGATTAAGCAGCTAGGCATTAGATTATCTAATCATGCTTTTAACTACTGCGGCAGAAATCTATCGAATTTGTAACTAAAGCGAGAATGCACTCATTACTAATGATTCCAACGATACTTCACAATAATATCATTGAAGTCAAAGTTAGGCCTTACCTGCAATTCGGCCTAAAGCCATTTGCCGAAACGGGCGGGTCCATACGATAAAGATCAATAGAATCACATCAAAATAAACTGATTAACATCAAAATGCAGAGCCCTGAGACCGGCTTTGGTAGAAAAATCAGTTTATGCGAGTTCCTTCTGGCAGTATAAAAACACCAAAATCTCATTTATGACCAATCGAAGACTAGGCCTAGGGCAAACCCTGCTTTAATCTTCCAGTTTGAAATATCACGGATTTCATGATAAACAATTTTACTGACAACGTCCTCTTAGGCACAATGTGTTAAACGCAGCGAAATATTACAGACTTAAAGTTTACTCTAGATACACTTCAAGCTCTCATGACTCCTCGGCGGCTCTTCACAACGCGTGACCACCGCTGATGGCTTCAGTATTACCTTGACTCGCAAGCATCTTGCCGTCGCGAAAAATTTCTCCATGTACCTGCCTGTCACTATATAGCCTTGTCACCTTGCTGACAATACCTCTGGCTCACTCTCTCAACATGACTCGCCTTGCCCACTGACCAATACCTTCTGCTGACTCATGCGCACGGCTCACTGCTTAGTGCCAGCTCCCTGCAGCAATCGCGAAACTGCCAGGTCCATGAAACAGATTTTCTGTAATCGCATGGCATGGCTTCATCCTGCCGGTGTGCGTAGAACTTATGCCTTTGGTCACTGTTAGGAAATTGCTCTGGTATAGGCTTCGTTCATCATGACCGTCTAGCAAAACCCATAATTCCTCGAGCTCAAACTAGAATAAAACTCGAGCCAAACCGTGGCACGTCGATGACACAAGCTGCGGACATATCAAATTCCTAGAAATGCGAAAATTGTCCATTCATCTCACCTATCACCAGTCATAAATTTCAACCTTCGGCATTTCAAGCCTAATTGAAATAGGGTTACTGAAAATACCGATGCCCGGCAATGACCATCGGGTCGAACAAATGGAACCCTATCTTGCGCTCTCATTTAGGGACTAAAATGTCCCAAAACCACTTCAAATTCAGGCGGAAATTCAGCCGACTACTGATATGAAAATACTTAGAAACCGATTAAACCAAAGTTGGGCGAAAGTACATATCATCGGTCGACCCTGTAGCTGGATCTTTTCTTTCATGAACATGAAAGAGGTGCTTTTCTTTCAAGTTCCTTCCATTCCTTGACATTTTCGGAAACCTTGCCACGTATTTTCTTTCATTCTTTGCGAGTATTATACTCACGATTTAAGATAAGGAATAACCAATCCAAATGATATATACGAAAAATCAGCTGTCTGTACCTCTGACCCCATCAGCAACATTAACATAATATAAACATTAAACACGTATTGGATAATCAAAGCTTAATTTCTAGTCTAAAAATAACAATGTATACATATAAGAAAAAACATAGACACGAGAAAAACAACAAAACTATGGCAGATTCTTCATGACAACTTGAAGAGGTGCACCAAACTCAAATTCTATCGAATATATATTTGGATGCAAATGTGAAGAACGATCTCGGTGTATCCTTGTTCAGCGTCTTTGCATTCAGCTGGCAACTCGGGTGAATCCCAAAATTATATTTCCTTTTATCGCGCAAATTCAACATCCGTGCCTCTGTTCTCCTGGAAAATATACATTTCGGATAATCAACTTTAAAGTGATATCTACAGCATGTAGCATAACATGCGTATGTATGCGGCGTAGGCTAAAACTCCAACTTATACTATCAAACCTTCTTCCGGTATAATATCTTTTGGATAAAGGTGCATACATGATGTCTGATATATTCTTTGGAATGAAATTAAAAATATATAAAAAAATATATATATATATATATATATATATATATATATATATATATATATATATATATATATATATATATATATATATATATATATATATATGCGCACGCGTATGCGGAAGATGCTTGTATATATGTCTGTATATATTGAACAAGTAATACTATATGGTTAATCTTATGCACATTGAAATAGGCAACTACACTAGTCTAAAGAAATAAACACCTCCGGCCTATCTTTGAACAAAAAAAATTACACGCATGTATATTATGCGCATTTAAATTTGAGATATGATAGCAACCTCTGCAACAAAAATTACACGTGAGATATCGATAATGCAATCTTGATAGGCTATATATGCGGCCCAAAGTCAACTCCTCCGGTACAATATGCTGAACAAAGATTACTATGCATATGCGATTTAAGTACCTTTAAAAATGCATACTCCGTATTCTCTTGAATAATACTGTCATAATATTATACTACATTAACAAGGGGCGAATATAAGCTAAAATCGATACAATATGCTGGAAGAAAATGCGTATATTATCTTTGCATTGGAAACAAGACCAGCTTATATCTTTAGCCTATAAGAACGGTAATGCCACTGCGAAAAATACACGTATATTATGCTGCATTGAAATAGATAATATATGGAAAAGACCATTTTAAACAAAACTTCTTTGAACTAGGCTAATGGCATTTCCATTCTTAATTAGAAGAATCAATACGGTGTAAATATGACCACAATCTCATCACTAGTCCCTTGTCAGTGCGTTTGGTCTTGGAAATTCCAGTATACGATGGCGGATGTGCAGTCTCCTAGCCGACATTATCTATTTGAAATTTGATATGTCTATCCCCATCGGCAATTTTTGCCGAGATAACTTCAGATTGATTGACCTTGATGCCGGCGCATACTGCAGCACCGTCACGAAGAAATTTTTCTGGACATTTGACCATTGGGCATCCCACAGGCAGACTTCAGCTGTAATTTTGAACTTTGCCAATTTCATTACATTACATTAAAATTTAAGGTGGGTTGCGACACTTCGTTAACTTGGCATTTGAGATTACTGAATCAATATCATGGAATTAATGTGTGGATCAATACCATTGTTAAGCTCAATTATCCTCATGCTTTCATTATTTTCATCTTCCTCATGCCTTTCATTATTTTCTTCAGCATGTACAATATTTTCATTGCTTCATCCTTTTAGGTGCTGCTTTAAATCCTTAAAATCTTAATAAGCAAATTTAACATCAAGCTATCGTTATATCACACATTAATAAAACATATTATTACTAGAAAAAAATTAAATTGACAAACCACTACTCATGCAATCCGCACACCAACAAGCAACAATCCGAACGTACTCAAATGAGAGAGTTGTACCGCAAGCTCACTAGCACCACCACACACAATGCTGGGAGTCACACATTGTATAAATAAAACACATAATTCTAGCTCGAATGGTCACTTGTCACGACCCTATCCAAACACCAATCATGTGATACTCCGTACTAATTAGGCTTAAGGGGTCCTATTATGCAGAGATATAAAATAATACCTAGGACCAACAAGGTTGCATCTTTGTATTTTTTAAGGGAAGTTTAGATAAGTAAAGAAAATTGGTATTCATGTCTAGCTACTTTATTTTCTGAAATTCTTTTGTTATAGATCCTTAAGGGTTTATGCAATTATGGAGAGGAAGAAGGTGTAGGAGGAGGTGAAATGGGGTTGGGGTGGTGAAATGGCATTGGCATGTGGCATCTACATCATCAAAAAGTCCGGCCATGTGTGATAATGTTGGACATGGGGTATGATTTAATAAAAAAGCAGCTTGTAAGAACAGCTTCTAATATATATATCTCAGCAAGTTTTACAGCATCTTCATCACACACTTCGACATCATTAGATATATCATCAGCTGCTCCATCACGTACTCGAGAACGCTTAGTGATAAATTTATACAAATGCTCTACCTTCAAACCTTTTGGCACATCAGAAAAATATAGTTTCTTCAAACGGTTATCTCTATCATCAACAAAACTATAATCTGATGCCTTAATTTTCAATCCAATTATAGAATGAAAATCTTCTTCCGTAAAAGAAGCAACATACAATGAGTCAACTTCCCAGAGTGACCCACACCATTCAACTCTAAAAATTTACCAAAAATACCATTCTTCAACCTTTCCATTTGAGTTCCACCCAAAAAATCTGAAATTGTTTTCTTAAATTTCCGATCCCCTTTCCAATAACAATCAGCAGGAAACCACTTGTTAAGATCATAAAATCTATCTCCCTCCTAAAATTAAAATAAAAAAAAATGAGCAACATTTCATATAACAAGTGTGTAATGCAACATTTCATGTAACAACTTCTCCAGTAGAAAATACATACCTTCAATATCAAACTTGATGATGCCATTTCTATAAAATCATAAAAAAAAACAAACTTCGGTTAAACTAATTATTTTTTGTATAATGAGAAGCTAAACCTAGTCAATGATAATATCTTTGGATTTCTACCTAGTTGGCACAAATAACATAAAATAGTGTTGGTGGGAGATTAGATGCAATGTGCATTTAATATTCAAGGGAGTAATGATAGAAAAATATCAAGCAATATATAACACTAAATGGTATTAACGTAAATAAGGAGAATGTTATCCAGTATATTATAATTTTCTATTACACAAAAGTGATATCCTGTATGTATATTATACTGTCATGAAAAAATATTACACAAAAGTGATATCCTGTATGTATATTATACTGACAAAAAACAAAACTCAACTATATACTATCAAGAAACCAATAACTCCAGTATAATATACTGGATAAAAAGGTTACACACATGTTATGTCCAGTATATTTTACTGCAATGAAATAAAAAAAAAATATATATATATATACCTATACACTATATACTGCACAAGATACTGGACAAGATTACACTATATGAGAAGTCCTGTATATTATAATGCATTTAAACAAGACTGAACTATATGCTAGCCTAAAGTAAACACCTCCAGTACAATATACTAAAGTCCGAACGTAAAGTTTGAATATGACTTTATTATAATATTAAGACCAGAAGAAAATATCATATATCATATACTTTCGTAAATATATGCGGGGGAAAATCAGCTCCCTCTATGTGGGGAGACAGATACACTACTATGCGGTAAGCTGAGAGCTGAAAACATTCATTATGCCCAGACAAGGTATAGTATCCTTATATACACATTAAATAGGCTGAAAACATATCTTCAAAATCGGTACAATCTTTGGAAAAAAGACCTTTGTATGCGTCTCCCCTTTGCATTATTAACTAGGCTATTCCTTTAAAAATAAAGCTACTCAGTACAATATCTTGGAAAAAATACGTATGGAGCTGAGCTCTAAATAAACTCCTCGATACAACAAGGACAAAGATAATATGTATGTCATATATACGTGAAAATAAGGCGGGGCCTATGTAGCCTAAGTAAATTGCATTACAATATATAAAAAAAATAACACACGTAATATTGTCCCTTGTAAAACCAGTAAATAAAAATTAAACTCACCACGTACAATAAAGCAGGAAAAATTTTATACATGTATTGCATTGAAACAAGACTCCAACTATAAAAATTCAACTCCTCCGGTACAATATGCTGGAAAAAAGATTTAATCTGCATTGAAAATAAAGAATTGACTATATGCTTGTAAGCCACTCTGATACAATATGTTTGGAAAAAAAATAATACTAGCATTAATGATATACCAAATATGTTCTCTTGCATTGAAAAAAACCCATTACAAATATCTAAATATACGTACAATATGTAACAAGGAAAAATAACACACATCTTGTATAATGCTGCGTGAAAATAGCCTAAAAATTAAACTCCTCAGTCACAAACTGAAACTTACCTGTGATAATAAAACACTATTCCCTCTTGCATTGGAGACTCAACTTCTTTAGCCTAAAGTAAACTCCTCACGTCTGGAAAAAAATAACACACGTAATGATGTCCGTTGTCTCTTTGACGAAACAAGGCTCCAGCTCTTGCTCCGTCTTTGAAAAGGCCAACTGTGATGTCCCTCTTGCATTAAGCAAAGTTGGCCTAAAATCCAAACTCCTCGATACAAAATACTAACCCGTATAATGCGTAAAATAGCTTATCACCAGTACAAAATGCAGTATGGAAAATTTCATAAAAATTGTCTGAAAATCAACATAAAGCAAAGAATAATACTGAAATTCAGCCTTGCCATAAAAACAGAACTCCTTTTGAAAATTCAGCAATGTTGAAAATAAAATTTTCTTGCACTACAAATTTACTGATCATCCAAGCACCGCCTTCCTTTGTTGCAAGTAATGTCATTTTAATATATTTAGTTCATTTTTGTATACTAATCAACGTAAGGTTAGCCAAAACAAAGTTAAAAGGTAATTTGCATGACAAGCAAAACGACTAAATTTAAACAACAAAAAAATCAAAAAATGAAAATTATATCCATCTATTCATGATAACGCCAGTATGTATTTGCTGAGCTAAACCTCTTAAATATCAAATCCACGAATGCATCTATAGCAACTCCAGGCCGAAAGTCAATACTATGCTAGTATGAGTTATTACAAAAGTACCAAAGAATATACAAAATATCAGAGACGATAAGAAGGAATATCGAATATAGAACTCTAACGGCACCAGTATCATAGTGTCTCCTCGCCCGGCTCTTGTGCTTCTTCGGAGATACGGATCTACACACAAGTGCGAGGAGAGTAAAGCGAGCGTGGTAAGACAGCGATAAATAAAATACTTGTATGTAAAACATAATCAATATATATGAAATTTCAGATATCAACTAATACTGTACAAATAAATTTTTGACAAAACTAACAACTTGCGAATGCTGCTTAAATGCAATGACCCTTGGCCGTGTAATGAGGGTTATTCCGGAAAATTAACCAATGTCTTCGGCGTCTGATCTAAACTACTTGTGCAACGACCCGATCCACCCCCGGTCGGCTAATATCGACCTACATGGCTCAAAGCTGAAACCTTTTCATCATTTTTTTTCGGTTGGAAAAACTGACCTGGAGTTCAATGCGTGATGCGAAATTGCAATTTAATGTCAATATGATGCCAAGACAATGATCATCCTCATCCAACTCCTTGTACGGCCTATAACCGCCCAAGTTTCCTAAATTATAATATCATTGTGCAATAAATGAAAACAACTGACTTGAAATAGCAAGTAATCATAACACGGTAATTGACTTGGATAAAACTACAATCACAATACGACCCGCACTCTAAGAAAATTCGTTTTGCATTTCATGCGTATTAAATTTCAATCTGGCAGCGGCAACTACCATGATGCCATACCTTGAGGCTGCTTTCTGCAACAAATCTGATCAATGCGATATACAGCAAACCAAGTAAGTTTGACCCAATCCAATCAATTTACATCAAAATTCCCAAAGTTAACTTCATTTTAAAATACTTTTGTCGAAAATTTTTTAAAGTCAATATTCCGAGAACACATAAACATTTACTTAGATTAGGACTCCATTTATGATTTTCTAAAGTTAAGCCTGAACTCAGTAAATTTCATGATAATATTATCTTAATCATGGTTAAGTCCATGGATTGATTGCCCAGATGATTTCTGGTCTCATTAGTGAGACTATTGAGGCCTGCAGCTTCTGATACAGCAATTCAGCTGCGTTTAAACTTGCTGACCCGTGCGGAGCACTACCGACAGTGTGCTTCTGTGAGCCTGATTCCTTCTGCTGATCACTGTTGCACTGCGTCCTTCAGAGTCGCCCCTGCCCTTTGCGTCGACACGCGACCATGTCATCGACCTCAGTAATCCTAAGCTAACCCCTTCCACGCGGTCTCACCGCACCGAGCGAAACCGCCCTCACCTTCAGCAAGCAATATCTCAGCGGGCCCCTGAACCAATGCAGTACCGAGACCCTCCACGTTACCTCTCCGTTTGTATAGGCCCGGTTTCGAGACTGTCAAAACCTCCCCATGAAATTCAGCGTCCAATTTGATCAAAGGCAGACCAACGGCCTCGATGACTGAGGCTGCGGTAAATCTGAGCTCACCCCGGGCCTGCGTTGGTGGCCAATTGACATGGCAGACCTGTTCAGGATACATTGATCGGAGACTAACAGTCATCGGGAATCAGTCAGCCCTCAGATAGTCAGCTCCAGAGTTGACTTTCACATTTTCCTTCAAGGCCTGCCTTGCCTCATTTCATCCAGTCTAACCATACAGTTGACAAAGTAAGCATGGACAGTGTATTCTCGGCGGCAGACTGGCTATCACCACGCCTAGATCCTCAGCGGTAAAATCCTGAAGTCTCAGAGATATGCATAAGAAAGATCTCACTCCCAGTGGCCCCTTCTCTTTCAAGCAGACAGACTCATTGAGCCTTAGCTGATAGGACCCTTTCCATTCTGCAAATGGCAGCCAAGCCATCAGGTAATTAATGCTGAAGTCTAGCTGCATGAGACAGTCTCACTCGGTATAAATACGTGAATCTGAATGGGCGCTGTCATTTTCGTCTCTCAAAGGACGATACACAGGACTTTCAACCTTTCCCAGGCTCATGGTACCGCTGGAAACTTCAGCAATACTCCATCAAGCCTCCGGCCGCTGTGATTTCGCTGGGTCCCGGCGACCAAGGCAGCTCCATCCACGGAGTACAGATGTCACGTAGCTGCACAATGCTCTGAATACAGTGCGTCGCTGAACTGCCTCTTGCATCTAATACGAGAGGCAAATGCGTACTCTCCCCGTCTTCTCTCGCTGTAATCTCTCACTGAGAAATGGCGCCTGTAACGTACTCGATAGACCTGATCCTAGCCGAGTAATCTCTCGAATAAAAGATCGGCATAACCTGCCTGGCTAGATAGTAGTGACCGCCATTCCATCCCTACCCACATCTGAGCTCAGACTTCTGCCGTACCCGGAAATCATTATCTGCCGATTTCCCTTCAATATCAATGCGGCTAGCTCGCCGGAAACCTCTGTCTTGGCAATTAATACCGTCTATATTTATTCTACTTTCCTTGATAGATACTGAATAAATGCGGTATATGTAATACTAGATGATAGAATACGCCGGGAAATATAGACAAATACGAATCGGACTCCCACGGAAATATGTGAGACATATCAGCCTACCACCAATACGCCGTCACTATTAATGGTGACATCTAGCATCATCATCAATAAAACCAAACAATTAATGAATCTTAACATTCACTATCTGATCATATGGCCGAAGACACAAATACATTTTGAAACCATCTATCTAACCTACAGCTAGCCGGTAATACAACACTTTAGTATCTATATACATTTCCAGAATAAAACCACCTGACATCCTTCGGCTGTATACGGCACTTTTAGTGCTCACATGTCTTCTCTAATAGCATCAAATCCACTAGCAACTCAAGGAAACCATCTCACGTATATAAACCAAGATGCACCTTGTTTGAACGAAATTCTGATGGTAAAATCAACCTAACCTTAGCCAGCATTACAAATACAGATTGCCTCCAAACTGATCATGAACAATGGCAGCAAGCTGAAATCACGTAGTTCTTGTCTTATTAGAAATAGTATCCTGCTACCTCTACATCAACTACACAACCTGTCTCCCCCACTCTCGAGGTCGCTCCATCAACGTATATATGGCCTGAGCGATGTGATACCAACATTGGAGGTTGTGTTAAAACATGTAGCTACAGCCTCACCAACACTCTCGTTGCACACGGAGATGGTCACCCGAATCCATTTATTCCGATGAAAACAATAATACAATCGCCGTCAACAATGCGGTCTGTAGGCAGAGATGAGTTTAATTCCTACACCGTGGTCCATTTGAATACAGGCCTACATGCAATGCCAGTTGCGAGCCAAAACTACACTTGGAAGAATTTAGCATATGGCTCTCCTCGCTGATCTACACGGTGCAATATATCTTGGCATCCCAAATACGCTCGGGATTAGATTCATCAATAATTTACAATCACAAATGAATCCAAATAGAGGCAATTTGTATTCATCGAACACCAAATGTACTGGCAGGGAAGATTTGAGTCGACAAGCAGCTGAAGAAACCATGTACGGCCTGCTCAGATGCAGATGCGATGCCCCATGTCTATCAGTCTATCTTGGCGATGGTGCGTAGGCAAAGATCGATCTTAGAAAACACCTTCGTTTAAGCTGATCAAACAAATCATCTAATGCGCTCTTCCTTTATCACTTGTTCGGTGCCATAATCAATACACGTGCATGTCTCTTTAAACTTTAACAAATATCTCGGCGCCTCTATGAAATGCATAGGGCGGGTGCTATCAGCTGCTGAAGCTATGCTTCGATTCTGGCCTCGGCAGTGCACCATGGGAGAGCCGAATATAGAGCAGTGCCCGACACCCAGTCAATACCAAAATAAACTATCAACATGGGAAACATTTGAGGAGAAATCCCTCTGAGAGACATGACGTAATGCGGAAATGCTGGAGACCTAGAAAACTCCACATCAATCTGCCTAAACAAGGCGGAGGAGAAACACGACTGAGACAGCGCATTGCTTTCCTTCGATGCAACTTCACATGCTATGCTGGGGAACAACAGTCAATCTCCAAGCGTGGTGCCGGAGACACCAATATACTACATCAAAATAAATACTGCTGAGAATCCCATAGGCATGATCCTTGACCTCGTAGCTGGTCCGTCAATGAACGACCAACCCTGCACCCACAGTGATGCAAGCTCTTGCGCTCATCTCTTGGATACAGATCAAATAGGAGAATCTCTGACGGTGAAAATGATACACAACTCAGTTCGGAGGCAAGCTATCACTGCAGCAGCCCTGGGTGACTCTGTGACCCTACTAGAACAGACAGAGTGAAGATCTTCATCGGCCTGCGCGATAATGACCCTCTTGTATTACGACAGAACACACAAAACAATTCACAGGCGGCAGAAGGTCTAGATGTCTCTATGGAGCACCCGCTGAAACTACGGCAGTTATCTGTACATCCTCTCCTCGGTGACGGTCTCTGTGAGCTGCTCAGTGTGTGTGAAACTCACCTGCCTTTCATAAGTGCGGACAAGGTGAGACCTGGTGCCTCACTTATGGTAGGGTCATCATGTGTTTTGCTCTTGTGTGATGAGCTCATGGGTCCCTTGTCTTACTGATTAGCATTCAGCTCAGCATCAGCTCTGTGATAGAGCTGAGGTACATATTTCTCTAGAGGAGGCTTCAGCGTCTTGCTCGGGCCCTACGCCTTCTCTTTCCATGAATCAAATAGCAGTCAGGTAATGCATTTGAACATTTGGAAATACAGTGGGCATCCTCGACAGCTTGTCCAAGCACGATCCATGCACTTCCCAGCCGTCAGGTAGTGTTTGAAACCACCGTCTCTGGTGGTGGCCCTGTCCGGCTGAGCCATGCTCTGTCTTGTAGGCCTTGGAGAAGCCACGGCCTGCAGCAAGTGGGGCTGGTGTGCTTCTGAGTGCGGCCCTTGTCAGCCAGCCGAGCAGCAAACAAATCATTGTGGCCAATACGAAAATTTCAATTAGCAATAGATCTGATCAGCCCTGGTGTAGGCATCAATGAGGCACTCTGAAACATTTTGCCAATCGAGTCGAGCAACTCCCTGGACGCCCTGTGCAACGCCCTTGTAACTACTGGCCTGGCGGTGGGCATACAAGAATACTGATGCCGCGTTCTACTTCCTCTACTTGCTTGCTCTACCGAAGCAACAAGGCCATCTGCAACGAACTGAAGTAATGCAAGGTCCATGACCTCGAACAAGCTGGCGTCTGCATAGGTACTAACGACACTGAGGTTCATGTAAACCTAGACTCTGATAGCCGACTAAATGCAGTAAATGATGCGCCCAGTATTGCTAAGCCAACATTAATCAACTAACAACTCTTGACTAAATGCTGCTCTTCATGCTCAATCTAATATGCGCGAAAGCGAGAACGAATCAGCCAGTCAAAAGCGAAAATACTGAAAACATAAAGAGCTACCAAGTTTTGAAAAAAAAATTAATCTGAAAATGATTATTTCTCCCTAGGGTCTGTGAACTGTATTTATCCCTGAAATGTTGCAGAACATTTAGACTTTTTCATTTTCGAATTTTTCGTTAAAAATTGTAGGAAATAAATGAGCTCTTGCGAACTTCGATGTGTGAAAAAATAAGTAAAACGTATGATTTCACTGTCATATGTAAAACATACAATCAAATACCATCTGAAATATTGCTACGCCGTACAACAAAACGATGCTGCTTATTAATGCCAAAATATCTGTTATTGCAACGTAGCGCGTCCCAGTATACACGTGAGGTTATTTCCACCGGTAAGCCATGCATCCCTTGCGGCGTCTGATGCTATATATGCTAGCATGGCGGCTCCACGTCGGCCTAATATGCAGCCGCCCTTGGCTGCTATCTACCGGTGGAAAAGATAATACGAGATTCCGAAGACAAATAATATGATACTTAGTTGCCAAATGTATATAATAAATATGACTTGTGCGGTAGTTAACTCCGCGTACCAACACTTGAAAGAGATTCCTCGGCCAAAGAATTAATAGTGAAATGCCGTGAAAATGTCATAACCGTATCAACAAGTATAATATAGTCCCCAGTACTCTAAGAAAATTGCGTGTCTGGCAAGTATTACCCCGTCACCTGTCTGGCCTTCCGGCGGTTCCCTTGCGAGAATTGATCAAATGCGATACAATTAGGCCAATGGGGCACACACATCGAAAATTCCCGAAGTTGTCAAAACTTCGACTTTGTCATCTCAGCATGTACAATACTAATCATGTTAGAATATAGTTGGTCACACGATGATTTCCACGAGTTTCTCAAAAATCTGCCTTCAGACTGAAATGTGTGAAATGTTCTAAAATTTCTAACTTGATGCAATCTTGCGATTTTAAAACAGACCAACGGAACAGCCTGCCGAGCCAATTGGTAAAACCTGCGTATATTTAATGCAGATCCATGAGCCGCCTCGGCTGCAACGGAATTCTTGCGCTGCTGTCTCACTTCTGCGGTAAGTCAGCTGCAACGGCGTTTTCAAATGCGACTCGACCGCTCCGCTCTGCGAGACTCCATCTGCGGCTGCAACGGCTGCAAAGCTGGAAACACCCTGCAGCCAACTCTCGGCCCCATTTTTCTGCGCACTGCTATTTTCTGCGCCCCGGAGTAAGACAACAAGGCAAAATTTCAAAGAATGCGCCTCACGTTACCTACTTCCGTTTAATATCCTTCCCCGTGGTTCTCATCAACACACGGCCTCATCTTAATACCTTATTCGAACTTGCTCAAATCCTCAGACCCCGTGCAGCAATCCCCATAGTTCGCATCGAAATTATTTTAAATTCAGTTCGAATTCCACCAATCGATCAAAAACCAGCCAACATCGGAAAACTGCGGTATCTAGCGAGAATGCTGCGTATGCATTCCATTCATTTACGTAATCTCACCCCACGTTCGGATTTATAGCCCAATATTTCTACATAGAACTCAATTTCAATTCATTTAGCCACTGCAAGTCAGTCGCCTCAGCAGAATCATCGGGGCGATTAAAACCAACTACCGTGTTCAAGTTTCCTGAAAAAGCTATATACTTCATTGTCCAATTTTCTAATACGCCCGATGGATCTAAATTTACTAATAAAGCATATAGTTTGACATAACGAGTGGACGTGTTGACATTAAAACCCCTCTTCAGATTATTATCGATTTTGGGGTTTTGGGGAGAGGAGAGAATGGCAGAAACCTCTTTGACCTTTTCTTAAATTTATTTCATTTTTGTTTTTCTTATTACAAAGTCAACTCACGCTCCGCCCTTGTGAAAAATCCCTGTTTTATCAGCCTAAGTTGCCACATACGTATTCTTTTGAGCATTTTCATGTTTGTTTATTGGCTACAGTGAAAATACAGGTAATACAGCTCTACTTTTAATAAAAAGGTGACTATTTTCTATGGTTATCTTTTTCTCCTTTTTTGCTTCTTTCCTCTCTTTTCTTTTAAATTCAAATTATATAAAAATTTTAAAATTTTGTATTAAAGTCATCAGAAAATTTTGAAACCATCATGTTAATTAGCAATTTATAGATATCAAATTTTATTTAAGTAGATGTATTTGTAATAAGTAGGTATAAAACGAGTCCCAGCCTATGTATTTCTTGTATTCAAATTAGCACTAAGCGTGAATGTTAGAATTCTAAAAGCAGGCTCTCAATTATATTTTCCTATTTACTCAACAAAACTTAAAGATACTGTATTAACTGTAAAAGAAAACCATCTTTTATAACAATTTATACCCTTTAAATAAAAATAAACATATAGGAGGATCGAACAAATAAAAATTAATTAATAAATTTAATTACAACTAAAAATATTGGAAATAATTAAATAACTAGAGATGGGGTAGTATTTTTTAAACAAACTACCTATACTCCGGTACAGGTAGAAGAATTACCAACAAGGGGTAGATATCAACTAGAACCTGAAAATAAAGGAGAACAGAAACCTTGTTGCGAAAAATGTAAGGATAAGCAAGATTGTAGCAGACAGATGTATGAAGAAGAAGATAATGACAGCTATAATTCAGATGAAGAAATAATAGGAAAAAACTACACATTAATAAATGTAGAAACAAATTTCTATAATTTCAATAAAGGATTAAATACCATAGGAAGTATAAAAGGACCCAAAGATTTGGATAATATAATTAAATTATTAGATGAACTAGAAATAATATGAGAAAAACCCTTAGTATCTATATGGTGTAATATTTTTAAATGATATTTATTATTGATAAATAGGGTAGTAAGATTTTCTATAGGGTGTAAAATTTCCATTAAATAATGAGCAATCAGGCTTCTTAATTCTTCATCAGCAAACAAATCCCCACTCCTCTATATAACTTCCTAATTAATGGTAAGGGAGTAATTATCTTTCATAATTAGAAGAATCATCCGAAACGGCAAAAGCAATT
>JASVEL010003390.1:0-127333 GCA_032618575.1 Nicotiana noctiflora | reverse complement strand
AAGAAGGCAGAGGCAAAGGTCAACGACATCTTTGCTGTCAGGCAAACCATAGGCGAAGGGCTCTGAGACTTCCTCGCCAGATTCAACAGGGTAAAGTGAGCCTATCAAACGTGTCAGAAGGGATGACAGTCGCCGCCTTCCAGAACTGACTAAGCAGGGACGGTTCCAGAGCAACTAAGAAGCTATTGAAACGCCTCATGTAGTATCCCCCTACGACATGGGAGGAAATCTACAATGCTTACTGCGCTGAAGTACGAGCGGACGAAGACGATCTCAACGGGCCAACCCAACAATTAATAGCTATACAATTGGAAACAAGGAAAGACAGACGCCACGAGGTACGTCGGGAACATTCCCTTCATTCCAACAGGGAACGACATCAGCCATACATGAGATCCTCCTATCCGCTGCCCCAGCACATGGATGCATTACAACGGCACATCGCCCCACTCCGAAATGAAAGAGGTATGCCCCCTTTATTATCATCACATAACTTTTGCGTATCTCCTTTAGAAATAGTGTACGCACTGGAGAAGCTTGGCACCAAGGTACAATGGCCTCAGAAAATGAAGTTAGATCCTGTCACAAGGAAGTCGAACATCCTGTGCAAATTCCATCAGGAACGGGGACACAGGACCGAAGATTGCATAGGCCTACGACAAGAGGTCATCAGAATGCTAAACCAAGGATACCTGAAAGAGCTACTCAATAACAAAGGAAAGATCAACTTTTCACGCGGACGAGAACAACCCCGCGGACCACCAAAGCTGCCTTTCTCAATGAGGACGGTAAACATGATTGTTGACGACGGCAATGACTCGGCAATCATGTCAAATTCGCCAACACTCATAAGCTAAAACGGACCATCTCCCACGAATGGTATGACGAATTCGAAGGAAGTATCACCTTCGATAAGTCTGATGCCGATGGTTTATGTTTTCCTCATTACGATGCTTTAGTCATTACTTTACGCATTATTGATACGGATGTCGAGAGAGTCATGATCAATAATGGAAGCGGTGCCTGTATCATCCACCCGAGAGTCCTTACACATATGGGACTAGATGATAGGATAAAACCCCGCTGCATAACATTAACTGATTTAAACAATGCAGTGGAACGTACATCTGGAGAACGTTTGAGACAACTTTTCACGTAGTGGACCAGGAGACGGCATACAACGTCATCATAGGGTGCCCGTGGATACACGCCATGCAAGCGGTCCCCTCGAGCTTGTACCAAGTATTCAAATTTCCTACCCTATGGGGGATATTCAACATTAACGGGGAACCGCGCACCGCACAAGAGTGCTATAAAATAACCCAAGACTACACTCACACCCGACAACTAAGGGGATCGAGCGCGCAGGCATAGCCGTTAGCCGTGTCAGGGACTAAAATCGACCTGACGGCGGACACCATCAAAGATCCTGACATCATGGAACCTTGGAAAGAGACGATCGAAGATCTCGATCCAATCCAGCTGGATAGAAACAATTCCCGCAAAGAAAGCCTATATCGTGCATGGCCTCGCAGACCCAAGTAAGTACCGTGAATTTTTAACTAACCACGCAGACCTATTTGCCTTTTCCCATGCAGATATGCCAGGGATTTCTCCAGATATCACCACCCATAAACTAAATGTCGACCCACTGCATCCGTTGGTACAACAAATAAGAAGAAAGTTCAATGCCGCAATTAATGAGGCAGTCCGTGAGGAAGTAGACAAACTACTCACCAAAGGCTCTATTAGGGAGTCAAAATATCCTCAGTGGGTCGCCAACATCGTCATGGTCAAAAAGTAAAATGGGAAGTGGAGAATGTGCGTGGATTTTACCGACCTGAATAAAGTATGCCCTAAAGACTCCTTCCCCCTTCCCCACATCGACCAGTTGATCGACGCCACCACCGGACACGAGTTGCTAAGTCTCCTAGATGCATATTCCGATTACAATCAGATCTTGATGGCCAAGGAAGATCAGGAGAAAACAACCTTCATCACCCACCAAGGAACCTACTGCTACAAAGTGATGCCCTTTGGGCTAAAAAACGCAGAGGCCACATATCAAAGACTAGTCACCAAAATGTTCAAAGAACAACTTAGCAAGACCATGTAAGTCTACATCGATGACATGCTGGTGAAATCTGCAAAAAAGGAGGATCACATCGACCTTTTACAAGAGGCCTTCGAAATACTAAAAAAGTGTAGGATGAAATTGAATCCCGAGAAATATGCTTTTGGTGTAGCGTCAGGGAAGTTTCTAGGGTTCCTCGTATCCCAATGAGGCATCAAAGTCAACCCCAACCAAATAAAAGCGATCCCCACAATACCCGAAGTTCTAAACAGCAAAAAACAGGTGCAAAAATTAACGGGACGGATAGCCGCCCTTTCTAGATTCATCTCACGATCCTATGACAAATGCCACAATTTTTCAAAGTGCTAAGAAAGGACAACGGGTTTCAGTGGAATGAGGAATGCATCAAAGCTTTGCGAGAACTAAAAACATATCTATCGTCACCACCAGTGTTGGCCAAAGCAGATCCAAGCGAGCCCCTGCTGATATATCTGGCCGTATCGGAATTCGCCGTCAGCACAGTATTGGTCCGTGAAACAAATGGTATGCAATACCCTATCTATTACATTAGCAAGAACCTGGTGGACGCCGAAATACGTTACCCACACCTCAGAAAATTAGCTCTGGCACCGGTCACAGCTTCAAGAAAGCTCAGACCCTATTTTCAATGCCACCCCATTAAAGTGATGACCACGATCCCCTTAAGAAGCATACTACATAAGCTCGAGTTATCGGGCCGACTTGCCATATGGGATACAGAGCTCAACGAGCATGCTATCTCTTCTATCCCAAGAACCTTCATCAAGTCACAAGTCCTCGCTGATTTTGTGACCGACTTTAGCACAAAAATACTATCGGAGGCAGAAAGGGAAGCTCTACACTCCACCTCAAATACCGACTTATGGGCTCTCTACATAGATGGAGCCACCAACTCCTCGGGATCGGGATTGGGACTCATCCTCGAAGTCCCCACGGGCGAAGTTATTTCCCAGTCCATACGATGCCCCGAGATGACTAAAAACGAGGCGAAATACGAGGCTGTTATTGCAGGTATAAGATTGGCCATCAAATATGGAGCCCACCGACTCATCCTATACTGCGACTCTCAACTCGTGGTAAATTAATTCACTGGGACTTACCAAATCAAGGAACAAAGATTACAAAAATACCAGGCAGAGATCCATAGATTGATGGCCCAAATTGACGAGTGCCGCTTCGAGCAGGTCCCCAGACCACAGAATACCGAAGCGGATGGTCTAGCAAAACTAGCTACAGCCACCACAAGCTTCGACAAAGAAAGCATCCTCACCCTCCTCCACTCGGCAATTGATCATGCGGAGGTACTCTTGTTAAACTTAACTTGGGACTGGCGCAACCAGTTTTTATCGTACATGCAAGAAGGAACTCTCCCGCATGATAAAAAGAGTCAAAGAAGCTCCGTGTACAGGCCGCCAGATATTGCATGATAAACCACGAGCTCTACAAAGGACCTTTGGAGGACCGCTGGCCAAGTGCCTAGGCCCTAATCAAACAATGCCAATACTGGAAGAAGTACACGAAGGCCATTGTGGCGCCCATACTGGCAACTGCGCACTCGTACGATATCTAATACGAGCCGGATATTACTGGCCTACAATGAAAAAAGATGCCACAAAGTATGTCCGCCGATGCGAAAGATGCCAAAAGGTTGCCCCCATGATACACCAACTAGGAGAACCCATCCACTCGGTCACCTCCCCTTGGCCTTTCATCAAATGAGGAATGAATATAGTCGGCCCGTTACCCGCCGGATGAGGAAAGGTACGTTTTCTATGAGTTTTAACTGACTATTTCTCCAAGTGGGTGGAAGCAGGTGCATATGCCCAAATACGTGAACATGAGGTCATCGTCTTCATATGGAAGAACATCATCTGCCACTTCGGCATCCCCAAAGAAATCACATGCGATAACGGGTGATAGTTCATCGGTCAAAAAATGACCGAATTCTTCGACAAATGGCACATCAAACGAATACTCTCCACACCATATCATCCTGCCGCCAATGGTCAAGCAGAGTCATCCAACAAGACAATACTGAATATATTGAAAAAGAAACTTGAAGATACCAAAGGGCTATGGCCGGAACTGCTACCAGAGGTACTATGGGCGCACATGACCACACCTAAATCTTCCACGGGAGAAACGCTGTACTCACTGGTCTACGGGACTGATGCCATCATACCGGTTGAAGTGGGCAAACCAAGCTTGAGGTATTCACACACGAGCGGAGCAGAAAATGACTCAAACCGACTCCAAGACCTTGATAAAGTCGAGGAAATGAGAGAAATGGCCCACATCAGGATGGCAGCCCAGAAACAACAAATTGGAAGATACTACAACAAGAGGACCAAAATCCGACCACTCAAAGTAGGTGATTACATCCTCAAAGCCAATACCTTGGCATCTAGGGATCCGAGCGAAGGAAAGCTAGGTACCAACTAGGACAAACCGTATAAGATTAATACGAAAACATATAAAGGGTCATTTCAACTGGAGACAATGAAAGGGAAGATGCTCCAAAACAATTGGAATATCTCTCACCTCAAGTATTTCCATTTCTGAAGAGCACCCCCCGAGTCGTACTCTTTTTCCCTTATTCGAGTTTTGTCCCAATTGGATTTTCTCGGAAATGTTTTTAACGAGGCGACAGAGGAGATGCTCGAAAATGCTCATGAGGCAAGTTTGACACGCCAGTTACTCTGCAAGCCAGCATAACAGGCATGCCAAAGGGACTGGACCAACATCCATCTCCAATGTATGAAATGCTACGGCCATCTCCAATGTATGAAAGGCTACGTCCATCTCCAATGTATGTAAGGATACGACCATATCCAATGTATGAAAGGCTACGACCATCTCCAATGTATGAAAGGATACGACCATCTCCAATATATGAAAGGCTACAACCATATCCAATGTATGAAAGGCTACGACCATCTCCAATGTATGAAAGGCTACGACCATTCCCAATGTATGAAAGGCTACGACCATCTCCAACGTATGAAAGGCTACGGCCATCTACGATATGAAAGGCTACGGCCATATACAACGTATGAAAGACTACGACCATCTCCCACGTATAAAAGGCTACGACCATCTACAACGTATGAAAGGATACGACCGTCTACAACGTATGAAATGATACAACCATCTACAACATATGAAAAGCTACGGGCATCACAAAACGAACAAATGGCTAAGTCCATTGTCATAATAAGTCAACTCAGTTCGATTATGATAAATCAACTCGACACGATCGAGATCACTAAATGGTTACGACTATCGCAAAATGAATAGATGGCTAAGGCCATTGTCATAGTAAGTCGACTCAGTTCAATTACGATAAATCAATTCGACACGATCGAGATCACTAAACAATTATGACCATTTCAAAAATAGGCAAATGGCTAAGGCAATCATCGCAATAAGCTGACCTAGCTCGGCTACGACAAATCAACTTGACAATAATTGATACTATGCATACTAATACGACAAGCACACAAAACAAAATAAGCAAAAAATATAAATGAATAACTTTCATTTCCTCCAAAAGAAAAGTATACATTTACAAAGGATCCTATTCACACGGCTACACAATTACAACAACAAAACAAACACACATCCTAGCCACTGCCACCATGTTCGCCCTTGCTAGCTGGCCCTTCGCCTTGTCCACCACTGCCTTCAGCCCAAAATACCACAGAAATCCAGGATCCAGTAGCCAGATGGTTCATATATTCAAAGGTATAGCCCGCTGGTCCCGGAGAATCGAAGCTATATCCACAAGCTTCTCAGGCAACCCGAACCAAACGATGTTGGTCTTCAACCTCTGCCTCAGTAGCCCGACCAACGACATGTAAATCTTCAAAAACCGCCAGCTTAGCTTCAGCGTATACCCACATATCGTGTGCCTCGCTAGACACGTCGTCAGCCAACTCGTTCGCTGTTGCTTTCCTAAGAGCGTCAACGTCAGTCGCCCTGGCGTTGAGTTTGGAAGTTAAGGCACCAACTTTGGCACGCAATTTAGCGGCCTCTGCCATTTCCCTACGGCCAATCTCGACCGTACCCTCCTTCGATCGAAGAAGGTTCTCCAGCTCCGTGTTTCGAGCCAAGGCGGTCATTAAATTTTTGTCTACTTGCTCCAACTGAGTCACACGCTCCCGCAACTGATCTTTCGACTGCTCCAGGCCCGTGCAAAAAACCTGAAGCTGCGGGTCCTAGGCGTATATGTCTGCCAACATCTGGTGCTTAGCACAAAAATCTTTATACTTTTTCCCACCTTCCTAAGGGTGGCGGTCTTCTTCTGAGCATGCCGTCCCATCTCCACTTTCGAAATGAGGGTCTAAAAAGAAAAAACACAACACAAGTCAGCATATGCCTAAGGTTTGTTCTAAGAAACGAAAAAAGTAAAGCATAGCTGCAAAGCTACACCATCGACTCTTTGGCATAAGTCCCTGTCATTGACGTCCTTTAGAGTTTCGCTCTCGGCAGCCGCGCAAAGTAAAGTCATGTCCGCCGTGACCTGCTCACTCTCCAGCAACAGGTTATATTCGGTCGGTATCACAATTCAACGGTTAGGCCCAATCGCCGCCATCTCCACTCGAGCGTGATCCCCCTGCGGCATGTTCGTAGTTGTGGGGGCCCGCTCAAGACCTGCCCGTCCCTTATCAACAATCGCCTCGGCAGCAGTCGGCGTGTCGTCTCCATCGATACCTGGTGGGTAATAGTAGGTACAACACCCCTCTGAGGGGACGACCTCCCCGAGCGAATGGCATCACCTATCAAGACCGGCCTCGACTCTGGACTGCGTACATTCACCCTCCTACGCTCTATGACTATTCCCTTGCCAAGAAGCAATCGACACCTCTTCTGCTCCGGTGGCTCTTCGCCTTCGGAAGCCTCCTCTTCGGCACCAGGAGATAAAGGCGAACAAGTCATCTAGCTCGTGAATTTGACCACCGGCACGACCTCAGGCCGAGCAGCCTCAAGAACGTCCTTGCTAGAGGGCTCCTGGGTCGCGTATTCGCCCTCAAGCCGAGCAGCCTCAGGAACGTCCTCGCTAGAGGGCTCCTAGGTTGCATACTCGCCCTCAGGCTGAGCAACCTCAGGAGTATCCTCGCCCAAAGGTTCTTGAAACACATACTTATCCTCAGAATCAGTTCTCGCCGCCGAGGGGGCTGTAACATTCCGCTTTCTTCTCTTTCGGGGGGTGCTCCGAGCTGCCAAATAAAGTAAGTCAAGAGACAGACACATGAAAATAGAATTTCCAAATTAGAAGTCAGTGTAATACCTAACGGACTATATCGGGTGATGAATGCCGACCACATTCGGCACTCCTCCGCAAAAGGGATCATCTGTCCACCAACGACCTTATATCTGGTACAACTCGGGGCAGAGAAATCCTAGCAGCAAAAAAGGGAGAGCGAGGAAGTCACAAAAACTGAACGGGCAGAAGTTATGAGAAATATTAAAAAATGCATAAAAGCACTCACGTTCTGGATTTCACATCTCCGGGAACCCTCTTGGGTCGCCACCAGGTCTGCCGTCCGGACATAGAAAAATTTGAGCCAAAACCAGCGATTGGGCCTGTCATCCTCCCTGACAACCAGGCCTTTCGCGCCATTACTCTTCAACTGC
This sequence comes from Nicotiana noctiflora, assembly GCA_032618575.1. Taxonomy (NCBI): domain Eukaryota; kingdom Viridiplantae; phylum Streptophyta; class Magnoliopsida; order Solanales; family Solanaceae; genus Nicotiana; species Nicotiana noctiflora. The sequence goes on along the minus strand of JASVEL010003390.1, from coordinate 119,583 downwards.
AACATCGATCCCCTCATAAAACCATGGATAAAAAACTGTAGCAGGTGGTGTATCGAGACGTCGAGTCTAGCCCGATCAACGTAAGTGGTCAATATGCGACACACTTTCCATGTATACGGAGCGAGCTGAGCTGGGCATACATTGTAAAAACGGTAAAGCACCTCCGCTAGAGGGTAAATTGGGAGGCCACACCCGATCAAAAATGGGTATTCATAAAATGCACAGAACCCGGTTTGTATACGTTAGCATAATCCTCCCTGGCCGCCTCCATGACCACTGCATCAGGGATTTGCATGCCCCCCGCAGGCTGTCCAAATGTGAATCAAGGAACTCGGAGCGATTCCATGAAGGAGTTGGGCATCTTGTAGGAAAATCCCTTCAACATGAAGATCTCGGGGAAGGATGTTGTCCATAATGAGGGGGACGAGGGATCTTTGGGTATTTTTCCCACCATCTGAAGATGGTGGAATCCTAGAAGAGGACTCGTCTGTATATCCCCTATATTGTTCGCCCCGTCTTGCCATAATAAGTGTTATCTATGAATGAATACGTCAACAACTAAAGAAACTGACTTCAAAGAAGATTCGGAGGGTTCAAAACAAAAGTTACTAGTCTCCCTTACAGAATATGAAAGAAGAAGGTGAGAGTCTGAGAAATTCAAAAGATAGCAGAAATTAAACCCTCCCCCTATTTATAGGGCCCAAATACACGAAAATCAAAGAGGCAGGCATCAAAAAAAGGGACGGAAAACCGAAACGTCAAATCGCCTCCTGATCCATCTTGGGAGCAGTTATAATCATAACGCATGCTGGCAGTGACGTTAGTCCAAAAAGTAGACCACGTGTCAACGCATTAACGATGCCATGGTGGATCAACATTTCCGCCCATTGCAGACGTAAATCACGTACGCCTCCAACGGGTGGAGGGACTAACGGTATAGGGCTAAATATAGTTCGACCATAGGGGGCCGAACACAACTCTCTCCACACTCACAAGTGATAAGGTCACGACCCCTCTCATACGACTCCTATAACGAGGGTGCAGTTTGGACGTAAGGATACAAACGGTGTCGTTCACATTTGGGCGTCCCCTTAAAAAGGGCGTCAACTATCTTCTGACGGATTATAGTTTTAGTATGGAGGCCTCACCTCTATATAAAGGGAGGCTTCCCTGTTGTAATAGACATGTGTTATGATCTAATAATGTAATTTCTCTCATTCTCTCTCAACTCTGATAAACTATTATCCTTAAAAGTTCTTCATTCTTGCAAATATCTCTATATTATAATTACACTGATCTCATATTTAGGTTCATTATATTTGATTACAATTTACCCCTTTCATATCTTTTGGTTGTTTCTAGCTCGTAAAGTAACCAATAACTTTTGAGCCAAACAAACATCATCTCTTGAAACTTCTCAAGATCATGTTTTGGTTCCTCTTAGTAAAGATCCAATTCTGACTTTCCATCTCTAAATGCAGTATAATTTTTATTTATTTATATATTTTAAATAAATATTTTATTAGACTCACGGGCCAGCCTCATTCATGCCTCATGAGCCACAGACTTACTCGGGCCGGGCTTAAACGCCTTATTTTTAAACGGGCTTCAAAAATTCTAGCCCAGCTCTACTATATCACGAGTTGGGCTGGGCTGGCCCAACGGCCAAGCTATATTGACGACTCTATTCAGAGCTTTGGTGTAGTGGTAAGAATGAAAAATCACGATGTGTGGATTAGAGCATGTCACGAGCTCGGATTGTAATAAAACCTTAGTATTAATTGGGGAAGAGTAGATGAATAGCTCTATTATTTATAGTATGCTTGTAGGCGGTCTTTTTGGTGATTTTAAAAATTATTATTCTTTTGCAATGATTCTTGATATCATTGAATCATGTCATACATATGGACTTACTTTTTCTTTCCGGGTATTTTTAAGGGGTAACATTCTTTTACCAAAGAATTGTTGTGACAACTTTTCGTCCGATACACACTTTTCTATTGGAAAATTTATTTACGTCCGCTGCTTATATTTACTTTTCGTTAGTGCTCAAGGTTCGCTTGTTTACAACAACCCACTAGAATTTTATTATAGGGTCTGGTGAGGGTAGTTTCCCGGCTCAAGAAAATGAAATGAGATAATAGATTAGTAATAACAACAGAAATTAAAAAAATAATATCAACATAGTAAAAAATAACAAATAAATGGAAGGGCAATAACACAATACTATGAAAAATGAAAAAAAGTGTGAACACATCAGACGCTGCTAGTTTCCTAGACAAAACACTATTTGACTAGCTGGTATAAAGAGGAAAAACGCTCAACTACCCTCTAATTTATCACTCTAATACTTGACTTCTACGTGTTCGCTTGTTTTTTGAGTAAAACTTTCCTGAACTGATTGGTTGCACTGAATATTTTCATGCCTCAACTGATTGGTTGCATCCAAAATGAGTCTAGTGTTTAATTACAGAATCAAGTGCTTTGTCAGTGAGCCCCCCACGACCCAGAAGATCAACCAGTCAAACCCGAGTCGTAAAAATAGACTAAATTGTGAAAATAATCATAATCATGTACTAAAATGTATTTAATGGACACATTTTATTTGAGAATGCATGTTAATTAAGCATAACCATATAATAAAAATCAAGTTAGCTTCTGATATTGTATGTTTGTTGCTGTAGTTGGGAAAACCATCTCAAGCATATCTATTTGAACCTCTTACAACTGGCTGTTGCCTTAGCTAGCTAGCTGTTACTCTCTCTGTATTAATTTATGTGAACTTGTTTGATTGGGCAAAAAATTTAAGAAAATATGCAAACTTTTCGAATTTGTGGTCCTAAACAACTCAAAAAGGGGTCCACAGTATTGTGTGCTTATAAAAGCTTCTCACTAAGGGTAAAATTGAAATTTTAAGCTAAATTGTTTCCAAATTTAGGAAAGGTTCATTCTTTTTGAAACGAACCAAAAATGAAATATATTCATATAAACTTGAATTGAGAAGTATTATTTAACAAACCGCGAAGACAATTTGGCAAATAGTGATCATTACAATTACATCAAATAAACAGCTTTCCAATTTTGTTGTCCGTGATTTCAGCTTTTAGACTAATGATTCCTTAATAGTGAAGGTGCATTTTAGTCAAAAAGATGTTCATTTCTACATTAGAGCGGTAAAGATCATTTTCATTGGCAGCAATGTGGATCATAATATTTATTTTCTTTTCTATGTAAATTCCAAGCGGACGTTCGGAGATTGAGGATAGGGTCGTGGAACATAGGCACCCTGACTAGTAAGTCTATTGAGTTGGCGAAAATTCTTCAGAAGAGGCGGGTTAACATAGCTTGTTTGCAGGAGACTAGGTGGAAAGGGTCTAAGGCGAAGAATGTGGACGGATTTAAGCTGTGGTACTCTGGGGCCGTGGGGGGGGGGGGTAATAATTTGGAGTGGGAATTTTGGTGGATAGGGATCTTAGGGAGTCCGTGGTCGAGGTTAGGCGAGTGAATGATAGGTTAATGTGTATCAAGTTGGTTATAGGTGGCTGCGCCCTCAATGTCATCAGCGCTTACGCGCCTCAAACATGATTGGATGAGGAGGTTAAGAGGCGCTTCTGGGAAGGCTTGGACGAGCTGGTTAGTAGTTTCCCTCAATCCGAGAAGTTAGTTATTGGAGGGGATTTTAATGGCCATATTGGAGCTGATGCTGGCGGCTATAGTGAGGTGCATGGGGGTTATGGGCTCGGGGTCAGGAACGGAGGAGGCTCTTCATTGCAGGATTTCGCCAGAGCTTATGAGCTTTGGTTTGTGAACTCGTCTTTTCAGAAAAGGGAAGACCATTTGGTTACTTTCAAAAGTGCGGCTGCTAGGACTCAGATTAACTACCCCCTCCTCAGACGGAGCGATAGAGGGCTGTGCAAGGACTATAAGGTCATTCTGGGAGAGTTCCTCTCGACTCTCCATAGACTCTTAGTGATGGATGTCGGTATCTGGGTGAAGAGAAAGAAGAGGGGCGCCCAGGGTCGACCGAGGATTAGATGAGGTGCTTTGGCTTAGGAGAAAGCCCAGGAGTTAGAATCGAGGTTAGTTGATGGGGGTGCCTGGAGTAGTGCTGGGGATGCGGATGCTATGTGAACTGAGATGGCGAACCTGGTTAGGGAGGCAGCGCGAGAGGTGCTCGGAGTCGCCAAGGGCTACTCAGGCAGGCACCAAGGTGAATGATGGTGGAATGAGGCGGTCCGGGGTAAAGTGGAGGCGAAGAAGGCGACATTTGCTAAGATTGCAGAGAGCACGAGCGATGAGGATAGGAGAGTGTACAAGGAGCGCTATAAGGTGGCGAGAAAAGAGGCAAAGCTGGCGGTCTCGGAAGCTAAAAATGCGGCGTTTAGTCGCATGTACGAGGAATTAGGGGAGAAAGGCGGGGACAATAAGTTATTCAGGCTGGCTAAAGTGAGGGAGCAAAAAGCGCGGGACCTGGACCAGGTTAGGTGCATCAAGGATGAGGATGGTCGAGTTCTGATGGGGGAGGCCCTAGTTAAGCAGAGGTGGAAAGCGTATTTCCGAGACCTGATAAACGAGGAAGGGGATCAAGACGTACACCTAGGGGAGCTGAGATATTCTGAGCGTCATAGGGACCTTGGGTTTTGTAGGCGTATTAGGGTGGATGAGGTCGTGGGGGATTTGCGTAGGATGAGTAGGGGTCGAGCGACCGGGCCCGACGAAATTCCGGTGGAGTTTTGGAAATGCATGGGTAGGATAGGAGTCGAGTGACTGGCCAGGTTGTTCAATGTGATCTTCAGGACGAAGAAGATGCCAGAGGAGTGGAGGTGGAGCACAATTGTGCCCGTGTATAAGAACAAAGGGGATATCCAATGTTGTAACAACTATAGGGGTATCAAATTACTAAGCCACGCCATGAAAGTCTGGGAGCTGGTGATTGAGGCTAGGGTGAGGGGGATGGCGTCTATATCCGTGAACCAATTCGATTTCATGCCGGGCCGCTCCACTACAAAAGCTATACACCTTGTCAGGAGACTGGTGGAAAAGTTCAGGGACAAGAAGAAGGACCTGCACATGGTGTTCATCGACTTGGAGAAGGCGTATGACAAGGTCCCAAGAGAGGTGCTATGGAGGTGCCTGGAGGCGAAGAGCGTGCCGGAAGCATATATCAGAGTGATCAAGGATATGTACGATGGAGCTAAGACGAGGTTAGGACGGTGGGTGGCGACCCAGACCACTTACCGGTGGTTATGGGGCTTCACCAAGGATTTGCGCTCAGCCCTCTCTTATTTGATTTGGTGATGGATGCTCTAACCCATCATATCCAATGGGATGTGCCTTGGTGTATGCTATTCGCTGACGACATTGTCTTGATAGACGAGACGAGAGTCAGGGTTAACAAAAGGTTGGAAGTTTGGAGACGGACCCTCGAGTCAGGGTTAACAAAAGGTAGGAAGTTTGGAGACGGACCCTCGAGTCAAAGGGTTTCAAACTAAGCAGGTCTAAGACTGAATACCTGGAGTGCAAGTTTAGCGCCGAGCGGAGCGAAGATGTAGCTGGAAGGGAAGTGAAGCTCGGTTCCCAGGTCATCGTCAAGAAGGACAGTTTCAGATATCTTGGATCGGTAATTCAAGGAGACGGAGAGATTGACGGGGATGTCACTCACCGTATAGGGGCCGGGTGGTCGAAATGGAGGCTTGCTTCGGGAGTCCTATGTGACAAGAAAGTGCCACAGAAACTCAAGGGGAGGTTTTATAGAGCTGTGGTAAGACCAACCATGCTGTACGGGACGGATTGCTGGCCGGTGAAGAACTCCCATGTTCAGAGAATGAAGGTCGCAGAGATGAGGATGCTCAGGTGGATGTGCGAGCTCACCAGGTTAGATAGGGTTAGGAATGAAGATATTCGAGAGAAGGTGGGGGTATCCCCAGTGGATGAGAAGCTGCGAGAAGTGAGACTCGGGTGGTTCGGGCATGTGCGAAGGAGAAGCCCTGATTCACCGGTGAGGAGTTACGAGTGACTGTCGGTAGTTGGCGCGACTCGTGGCAGAGGGAGGAACAAGAGGTATTGGGGAGATGTGATTAGGCAGGATATGGCCATCATGCGGATTTCCGAGGACATGGCCCTTGATAGGAACACCTGGAGATCTAGTATCAGGGTTGTATGATAGGGTCTTCTAGTATACACGCTCTGCTTCCACAGGGTAGGGCCGGGGTGTGGTGGGTCTACCCATATAGGCTTTATATATTGTATGGCATGCCATTTTCTTATTGTATGGTTTTACTAATGCCCTATGTTTTGTTCCTGTATATCTTATCCTTATTTATGCCAAGTTATTTATGGTCTTTGTTTACTCATATATTTATGTGATTTATGCTAACATCACTAATGCTTGTCCTCTTTGTTTTTGTTTTGTTTTTCTCTTCTTGTCCTTACGCCGAGGGTCGATTGGAAACAACCTCCCTGCTCTATCGGGCAGGGGTAAGGCCTGCGTACATATTACCCTCCCCAGACCCTACCTTGTGGGGCTATACTGGACAGTTGTTGTTATTATTTTCTATGTAAATTTCAGAAATGTTAATAATAGAAAAAGTAGATCAATATATATTCTTTGAATGACTAATTTTAGCCTCTTTTTCTTCTACGGTAGTTTTAAGCTGATCCTCCAAGTCCAATAAAAGATGACGATCTTATTATAGAAGAGGAACCAAGCTAGCCAAAGTATATACAAGTCAATGTTTGATAAAGTTACTTTTAGCAGTCTTTTGGAGGGCAAAGCTGAGGTAGAAATTAAAAAATAGTCAGATTTAGAAGCGATCGTTCAAAAATAATCTAATTTCAAAAGTAATCGAAATTTAGCTACTTTTATGTAAAGATAAGTCTCAACTTAAACAATCTTCAAAATTCGGAAAAATACTTTAGCATAATATACTGAAATTCGGGTATAATATACTGGTCCAATATAATATATTGGAGTTCGGAGCACCGGCGCTCCAGTCTCCGGCATATTATATTGGAGCTAGTGAAGTATACCGGTCCAGCATAATATGCTGGAAGTTCATATACAAGTGCATCAAACCTAGTATATTATGCTGGACCGGTCTCTGTTGCAACAAAATAGTGGTTATTTTTTATTGATTTGATACACGCTAGACCGTATTATTTTTACCAAAAGTAACACATGTATGCAATCCCTTCAAGACAATCAAGAGAAAGTAGTAAACTTCGATCTCAATGATAAAGAATTTACAGCCAAACTAGTCTCCAAATAATCAAACAATAGAAAACTCTAGCTACAAAATTCCGTTCAAGAAACAATGCCACCCACCTCCTCTGAAAAGGGAGAAAAAATAAAAAGAATCTCTCTTCTTCCACCTATTATCCTTCATTTTTCAGTTTTCATTATTCAGTGCAAAGATATAAGTATATATCTGCCAAACTAACTACTCTACTGACAACTATCTTTCAACTCTCTTCACAAAACAATGTATGTACATGCTTTATAACCACTGAGGACTGAATAGGTTGATGAACCAAAATGCTAGAAAGATGATGTTCTGTTGCACCAATTGTAGTGCCCTCCAAATTGCTCTACATTGGCAGCCTTGCATTTGGAAAATCTCCTGCTACTGATACATGAAAACAAGAAGTTTAGAGATACGTCGAAAGATCAATGGTAATATAATCAGCACATTTTAAGCTAAAGCTAATTAACCAGATTGATGAGCACAAATAGAATTGCAGTTAATTGTACAAGCAACATGAAGTAAAGGCACCACAAAGACGAACATAGTTGTCAGAGTGATCAAGTGAATCCTACTATACTAACTAAGCTTCAATAAGTTCTGAATTCAGCAGCAGTAACAGTATGTACAGAGGAAGAAAGGTAGTGTAAAACTACCGAACCAACTTGTTTCACACTGGGAGAACAAGATCCGGAGCAACGACCCCAACAGTTTGTAATGAAAAAGGAAAGAGAAGATCTTCGAATATTTTTTCCAGGGGAGGACTTTGTTGGTCGCCTAATTCTTCAACCATAGGTTAAGATGTGGCTAAAGTCTTTTATAATTAACGCTAGACCATGAGTCGAATTAATCGTGTCATGTGCGATGTCCATCAATGATGGTTCATTATTGTCAATTGATTTAGACTCCTTCCCCTTCGCAATGTAGCAAAAGATCGAGAGTCAGTTAGACATCATTTGCCTATGACTCCTTTCTGGTTAATGGAAAACTAGCATACTGTACAATAACACAGCATCTCCCAACTCCAGAGAAATCAAGTAGCTAAATGGTCATAGCATATCTAAAGATACAAATTCACAAGAATACTCCCGGTATAATCCCACTTAGTAGGGTCTGGGGAGAGTAGTGTGTACGTAGATCTTATCCCTATCCTAGGGTAGAGAGACTGTTTTCAAATAGACCCCCGGTATCCTTCCCTCCAAGAACTTCCCACCTTATTCTTGGGGAGACTCAAACTCCAAGTGGAGGTTGCTTACCATCAGAGCAACCTCTCTTGTCAATACATCAATACATAAAGATTATAAATTTCACAAATTGGAACCAATTCAAGATTAGTTAAAAATCTCACCTTTAGATGAGGCCAGATGGTACAACAATGACATCCATATTTGCATTGTTGGGAGGAAGCTGCAGACGAAGAGGGTAAAGCTTCCCATTCAAAGGACTCTTAGTACACACAGTAATGTCCTCAAGCCCAGTTTCTTCCTCTAATGTCTTCGTCAGCTCCTCAACACTATTTCCCTTGAAAGGTATGCAAAGCCCCTCCATTCCCTCATTGATTTCTCCATATTCGTCGACAATATGATAATAAATCAGCCTCCCATCTCCAAACTTCATCAATGAACTAGCCAAAAACTCTCCTGACTGTCAAGAGAAAAAAGAGGCTTCAATGATCATAACAAAATAGAGAACCTCAGACTCTCCTAAAAGACAACTTCATAGGATGTTACCAATGTAACAAAATGAATACTGAAGATTCATATAACCGACATTAACTAATTCAGTAGGCCTAGTAGCAGCAATTGTTGATTACTCCTACCATTTTGTATGGTACTTTCACTTACAAAGAGTCAGTTTGACTTAGTTTTCAGAGCTAGATTAAACTATTCATTTCTTGAAAAGTTTATATACTGATTTTTGAAAATTACTCTAAGTTGTAAACTGTCAAATTCTGCCATTTATAACACAAGTTCATCCGATCCGAAAAGATTCTTTTTCAATATTCTAACTTTCTTTTGACTCCCCTATCTCCTAAGTTGTCTCTAGAACACTTTGTGAGCCAAGGAGATCTCTAAACATCTTTTTCAAGTTAAGTCATCGATCTCATATCTATAATCAGGTTTTAAATTGGTGACAGAAACTTGTTGGTCAACTGTTGGGAAGCAAAAAATTTGAGACAGAGAATACAACATAAAAAACCATATAACCACCAAAATATCCATGAATTTCAACATCAAAAGTTGGAGAAAAATAAAAATACCTCTTGTCTAGAAAAGCTGGCCGGCGATGCTGAGGAAACAAATGATGGTGAACTTGATTCAGAAGCAGAAACCGATTCCTCGTGAGGAATCAATGGTGGAGGAGGCTTAGGAGCAGGAGAATGAACCAAGATTTCAACCACATCAACATCCCACAAAACCCAATCTTGAGTTGAAGTACGATGAGGTATATTATGTGTAACTGAATTTCTCCAAGGTGGAATACTATCATTAGCTCTCAAGAACTGACCATATCTTGTCTTAAGTTTCACTTGATTCCCTTCTCTAATGGGTTCCCATTCAACTGAAGAATCAAGTCTTTTTGGCAGAGTTTGTAACACTTTTCTTCCCGTCATCCCTAAAAGAAATCTCTGGTTAGAAGCAGTAAGGTACTTGCCATAAAAACTCTTGAGACGTATGATATTTTTTTCAGAATTGTCGATGAATTCTACTGTCCATGTTGCATTTTTGGATGCACCATCTCGATCTTGGATTACTGTTTCTTCATCTTCTTCTGCTGTTAAGTATTTGTCGTGGTAGCTTCTTAGGCGTACTGCTTTGGCCTTGTAAAAGAGGTCCATTGCTGGTTTTTTGGTCACAGGAATACTCTGTTATAAAAGTTTTATAACAAGGTTAGTTGTTGAACAAATGTTTCTGGAATACGATATAATGATTAGAGGGTTAATAAGCGAGTTGAAAATGGTGACAATTGGGTTGATGTTATGATATTTTTCAGTATTTATAGTCTTATAGAGCAATTTGATATAGTACTATAAAAGATTGGTGTTTGAATAATTCAAGGGTATGAGAATTGACAGGCGGCGCCAGCCATGAAAATTGGTAGTTAAGCAATTGCGACACGGATAATCCAACCGCGTGATTAAATTAAGGCTTATCATCATATCATGTGAGTAAAATCTTAAGACTTTCAGCTTTCATGTTTCTGTTTTGGGGCCTTGTGACAGAAATAACTGGACCCCATTAGTTAAGCATATCAATCATGAAGATGACTATAATTTTTTTGAAATTTATGATCTTAAATATATTTGATTTAATTTTATTTATTTTTTCTACTAAAAATATATCTTTACTTTTATTTTTCGGAAAAAAAGCTAAATATATCCCTTCACTTACATATATTTACTTATACTCCTCGTTATACTATTGGACTATCTATAATCCTTCCGTCATATTATTGGGTTATTCATACCCCTATTGTAATACTTTGAAATAAAACAAATCCTACTGTCATACTTTTTAAAAAATAAAAATATTTGTAAAAAAATAAAAATATTTTTTTCTATTTTTACAAAATTTGTTTTTCTAGTTTTTACAAAATAAAATTCTTTTGAAAAACTGAAAAAATAAAATAAAACTATTTTCTAAAAAACAAAAATATTTTGTTGAAAATAATTTTTTCAGTTTTTAAAAAACGATTTTTTTTCTGTTCTTACAAAAAGAAATCCAGTTTATAATTTTTTTTAGGTTTTACAAAAAGAAAAACTTTAAAAAAATTGAAAAAAGAACATTTTCAAAAACGAAAACACTTTGCTGGAAATACTTTTTTTCAGTTTAAAAAAACAAAAATATTTTGTTAAAAATTAAATTTTTTTCTTCAGTTTTTACAGTTTTTACAAAAAAGATTATTAAAAAAATGATTTTTTTTCAAGTTTTACAATTTATTTTGCAAAATCTTTTCAGTATTTAGTCAGTTCAATAAAACGGAAATATTTTGCTATTTTTTTTTAAGTTTTACAAAAAAGAAAATTCTTTAAAAAACTGGAAAATGAAAATATTTGTGGGTTTTTTGTGAAACGGATTAGGTAAAAAAAAAAAAGAAACGAGTCATTTTAATTTGGTACTGCTACGTGGCACTCCTTCCAAAATATGGGTATTTTTATTCTAAAGTATGACGGTAGGGGTATGGATAGCCTAATAGTATAACAAATGATATATATAAATAATATTTAAAAAAAGAGGTGTATATTTGGCCCTTTGCTGTTTATTGTTTAGTTCAATCAAGAGAAAACTGAACTTTTTTCTTCCTGTTTTGCTTTTATTAATTAATACTCATTCTCTAAATCATTTCTCAAATTTTTTTAAATGCTACTATCATCATTATGAGTGTTATGATAAAATATATATTTTATTTATTATTTTTTAAGGAGCGTGCCAAGTTAATTGTGGATAAGTATAAATGAACATAGAGTATATTAAATATTTGTGTTACTATATATAAGCATCTCATTAAGGCTAAATTAATATATTTAAGTTGAATTATTTTTAAATTAAAAATAAAAGATTATTCTTTTTAAAACAAGCTAAAAAAAATGAAGTTGTGTTCTAATGTGGGGCATTATAACATAAAAATTTGACCCCATTGGCCAACTCCTCAAATTATTTTTGGAAGATCTAAAAATTGAGTGTAGTTTTATTTAACGAAAAAAGTTACTTTTAAAAACGTAAGCTGAGTTTTGCATAGTTTTCTGGAACTCCAAACAAATGGAACCTTAATATTTATTTTTTTTTTTACAAAAACAAAGCTCAAACGGCCCCTTTTGAAAAATTTCAACTGAGATTATACAAAATCTGATTTAAACGTCCCTTACTGTTGAGCCATCTTTGTTGAATAAGAAAAAACATGGGGAAAAGGTAGTTGAACAAAAACAAGCTTTGATTTAAACGACCAAGCCTTCTAATTAGGGGTTTCAACGTATATTCGAAAACCGACTAAATCGATCGAATCATATCTTATCGAATTAATTTTTAGGTTTCTTTCTAAGAAACCGTAAGTTTTTATATAAATATATAACCACACCGATAATTAGTGTATGTTTTTTATTTTATAAAAATAAACCGAAAAATATAAATCGCACCGAATAAATTTTACATGTGAAAAATATATTTATTTAGTAAGTTTAAAATAATAATGGCATTAAATTTTCTTTGGGCCTTGGAATTATGAAAATTATTACAAGCCAACAAGGAATTAAACTCAAAATACTAATTCCTAAAACTCATTATGCTACTTCTACTTAAACTAAGTTATTTCAAGTATCTTTATTAGCAAGACACAAAGTATTCTAGCAATTATGAGTAGAAAACTACAGTGTATTGAATATATTTCCTTTAATATAATTTAGATTTATCTTTTTGAATACTTAATCGTCTATCGATGTTATTCTTGAGTCCCAGCTTGGTATATCTTTCAACTCGTGTGATTTATATATTCTTTGCCTTTGTTTGATTTCTTTTATGTTGTAGAATAGTTGGTGGATCTATACTCTAGCCATCTTTTATTTTTTTTATTTTATCACTCTTTAAATAGTAAAAATGTCTAGAGAGTTTAGCTAAGTCCTATAAAAGAACATATGTTATTGCATTCTACTTCTATCGGTGAACTTCACATAATATTAAAAAAAATATTGAAAATTAACCGAACTATCCCGACATGAAAAATAAGCCGACATGATTAGGACTATTTTGAAAAGTTTAATTTTTAATTATACATAACAAAATAACCGAAAAATTAGTATGATATACATTTTATAAAATAACGGGCGAAGCCTAACCATTGACCTCCCTGCTTCAGATGATAATTACTGTGAAGGATAAGATCTAGCAGCCCTGCTGACTCATAGTCAAAGGTTTGACCTTCCAACTCATGAAATAGGTCAGTCCTGTTCTACATAAATGCTGTGTACCGTAGACCTACTACGTATTATATAATTTACACGTTATTATGTTAATAGTAGAAAAAGCCAAAAAAATTGTATTACTGAAAGAACAAAGCTCATGCTTCTAGTGGATTTCAGTTTTTTAGAATTAGATGTAAGAAAAAAGAGAAGACGACGAGGAATTAGGAAGCTCACTTGCAATTTGAACCTTCTAGATCTCTACAGTCTACCCAAGAGATCTATATGATATTATGCTGGCCATAAAAAAGGTAGACGGACGATGTTATTTTATTTTATTTTTTATTTATATTTTGTTTTGGGTAGAATTTTGAGTTTTTCCGTAGAAAAACATCTTACTTATTTATCAATTATATCTAATTATATAAGTCCATTCTTAAGTGGTAGTTTGGTACGATAAATAAGCAAAAACAATTCTGAGATAAAGATATAGTACCACTTAATCCCTTGTTTGGTTATTATTTGTGGAATAAGTTATTCCACGGTTAAAAAAAGTATCAAAAAAATTTAAACCTGCCGGACGGTGGATTAGTAATCCTAGGATAAGTTATTCTAAAATAAATCGGTAAAATTGACAATCCGATGATTAACATAATATACTAAATATTTAATAAGAAATATTATCAGAATAACTAATCTTAGTATAACTAGTACCAATATAATTAATTCCAACATAACTAATCCTAATATAACTTATCTTCAGACGATCCTAAGAATGATCATCGTTGCACTTTCAATCTTACTCATAATTTTAAATTGTTGTTAGTTATTTCGTGTTTGGGACTACTCCCATCCTCTTCAATTCCGCTGAATGGACAGACCAATACATGTGAGAATCATAAATTTACATTGGGATAAGAGAGGGGCCACAACAACTTACAAACATCCGCAATTCTTGATCTCATGAGTTAGTTTTTGACATTAAACTTAGATAAATTTGTGACAACATCCTAATAATTATATTTGTGTTGAATTTTATATTTTAATATTGTGAGAACACATTTAATGCAAGTAATAAGACACCTTCATATGCTAGTACCGAAAGATTTCTGATTATCTTGCTATAGTATCTTTATTTTGACATCGTATATGAACATAATGAAAGACCCCTTCACGTGTTAATGCTGTTTCCTCTTTTAATTTCAACGTTGGATCACGTACTTTTTCTTCATATTACACGTTATCATTACTTACGGTTACTTGTGCATGTTGGAAAGGCAAAAAGCGGTATCATGTGTTACTCGTTGCTTCTTAAACACGATAGTAAGGTTATAATCTAACGTAACTCATAAAATCTACATAATCGTGATTAGGAGGGGTAATCGGGCAGGTCTGATCGGATATGGTTCGAGTCGAAAATAAGTAATGAAAAAACGGATTAATTATCCGACCGACCCATAGCTAATACGGATAAAAAACAGGTTAATCGGTGGAACCCATATTATCCACGACTTCTTGTATATGATAACTTTTGGGAGAATTCTTAGTTTTTCTAACTTAAGAACCGCCAATTTGAGACTTTATAAATGTAAAAGTTAGACTCATTGGTTATCCATTGGTTACTCATTTGTTATCAATTTTCTAAATTGATAATATGGTTCTTATCCATATTTGACACGTTTTTAAAAAGTTCATTATCCAACCAATTTTTAGTGGATAATACGGGTGATTAACTTTTTTTTAAACCATTGCTACCCCTAATCGTGATTTATGAAAGATTGTACTCCCTCCATTCCAATTTATGTGAACCTGTTTGACTAGTCACAAAATTTAAGAAAATAAAAACTTTTGAAATTTATGGTCCTAAACAAGTAAAAAAGGGCTAAACTTTTTGTGTTGTTATAAAAGCTTTTCATTAATGATAAAATTGTAAGTTTAAGGTAAATTATTACAGAATTTAGAAAAGAGAACTTTTTTGAAACAGACCAAAAAAAGAAACAAATTCACGTAAACTGGAACACATGTAGTAACTTTTATTGACTTTTAAGAATTCTTTTTACTCTAAAAAAAAATAATTTAAGTTGACATAATTAAGAAACATACCTTTGCTATATTTGGCGAGGAAGAGAAGCTTGAACGTGTACTCATGACCGGAGATCCCATTTCCAAGCCGGAAAATTCATCGGAAACCGAAGAAAAGCTCGAAACCATCGATAAATAATCCGTCAACATTTCATTTTCCGGTATATCAACAGTTTCCACGTTCCATAAAATCCAATTATGAGTAGAAGCAGTGTGAGGACTATCATGTGTGACAGAATTTCTCCACGGTGGTGTCCCTCCATTTGCACGTAAATATCTTCCACCAAAAGCCTTTAACTTCACTTGAAATCCATCCCTTATTGGTTCCCATTCAATTCTCAAGTCGTTCGTATTTTCAGATGAAGTCTGGGTAACCTTGTTTCCCGTCATACCAAGAAGAAATGCAACATCAGAAGCCAAGAGGTACTTGCCATGACAACTCTTGAGTCTGATAAGGTGGTTGTTTCCTTCAACAAGTTCCACCAGCCACCGTGATTTTTTCGACGAGCCGTTGCGGCTCTGACGAGTGTTTTCTTGATCATCATCTGCAACTAGGTACTTGTCCAGATGACTCTTGAATCTTACAGCCTTGGCTTTACGGAATACATCCATTACTTTGTTAATAATATGGTGATGGTGTGTATGGAAGAGAGCAATGAATAAAACAAAGGGAGATCGACTAAATAAACCAAGAAAAAATAAACTAAATGATGTAACTTATAAGGGGAAAGATAATATTTGTTTGATAGTTTCTTGTATTGTTAGAAAAATGTTAAGATAGCTAGAAGAAGACGATCATTGGACTTATATAGAATATGTGATTAAAATTTGTGGCGTGTGATTAAAATTTGTGGCGTTGGATCATAGGCCATGCGTGAGGGCGCCAAAAGGGTGGAAATTGTGGAGTGTGAAAAGAAATTAATTAGGAATCAGAAGCAGTGGAAGGAAGACTTGTTCTTTTTATAGTATCAATTTTTCATGAATGGAACGAAGACTTTTTTTAATCAACAGATTTGGAAGATTATGCAGAAAAGAAATTGTTGAATTATGTTAAAGATGAAATTACAAGGAGGCTATCGTTGTCAACATCACGTAGTAATAAGCAGGCGAAAGACTGTTAACGCGTTCAATTAAGGCCTATAATTTTCCCCATATTTGCCTTCCATTCGATCGTATAAGCTGAAACTTCTCTGAAATTCTACGTTAATTAGTACTAGTGATAGTGCTTATTTGATTTGAATATGATATTGTCATCATAGGAAAATATTTGCGCAAAATTATACTCCTTCCGTCTCAATTTATCGAAGTTCGATTATAAGTTCTCGTTAATCATGATTTATAGATAGGAACTAGACTATCTACCATTTTTAATTCCGTTTGCATAAGCTCGTGCATAGATTTATTTTTCACTATGACACGTCTTCACTCATGATTGCTTAGAGCCCCCTTCCGTCAATAGGTACTCCCAAGCGCATCAATCGCATGCCCTAGGTGTATTTGGCTCAATGTTTTTAGTAAAAGATTGGGCTAATCGAGCTTAACTATAATTCGATTAAGAGAACGAAGAATAATTACTTTGCAGTTTGACATAGCATAAAGTTTAATAAAAAAGAAAAACTTTCGAAATTTGCGATTTTAAAAACTTTTGAAATTTATGATTTTTAAATATGTAATAACATAGGAGTATATGGATATAAAAACTTTTTATTAAAAAAATATTAAATATATTATTCTTTTTTAAACAGACCAAGGGTATATTAATAGTCCGACCATTGTTAAGTAATAAAAAGCCAATATGAAAAAAAAAATATATCATGCATTTATTGACTAATGAATACTTTTCCTCATTTTAATATAGTATTAAATACCATATATTTACCACGTAATTTAGTATTTGTGCAGTATAGTCTCATGGCCGGATCCTTATTCGAATTTGGATTTGAAAACGGAGAATATAGTTTAATAAAGTTAATTTCTAAAATGAGACTTAATTTCCGAAAATCAAATGAACACGAAAAACAGAAAATAAAACAAAGTGCTCTCTCGGAACCCATAATTCATTTGTATTTTGCCGTGCTGACATGTTTAACGTGTTTTGCTCTTAGCTATTTTTTGCAAACTTATCATGTTTTGGTATTTCTATATAGTCTAGCTGTGCTAGGACCCATATTTTGTGAACTTTTTTGGCCTGTCTGTTGATAAAAAGAAGTTTGTTGGAATAGTAGCAGGAGTTGCGTACAAGTAGTCGTTTTAGATGTTTTCTTTCTTTATTGTTGAATTTTATCTCTTCGTTTGGCCTTTTTTCTCTCATTCGCAAAACATCAAAATGAGTCAATTTCCTAGTAATTTGATACCCCGTCTGTTTTGAAAAACTTGGCATATTTCGAAGTATTACAATAACACAAATGTTATGACTTATTTATGGTTATGTATTTCAAAGGTCTTATCTTTTTTATTAAATTTGTTCTAAGTTAAATTAAAATAATCTTTTTGAAACGGAGGGGTAGCTTTTTATCATTCATAAGAAATTGCTTGTCCTTCAAAATAAGGGAAGGGAGGGAGGGGCGTTGACAAATTCTTTTACTTTGACCAAATTTGCTAGTACTTTGAAAGGGAAGAATCCGCTCTTTTTAATCTATACTTCCAGATTGAACGATGGTATTACCAAAATGTAAACAAACAATAATCCGTCATGTATTCTCCAGAAGGATTTGAAAACTACGTACTTCTAATATAATATGATGAGACAACACTTCCCTATTTGGCATATTGTGAAGGGAAGTAATCAAGTAATTAATTAATTAAATTAGGTGCACTAACATGTGTAAAAGCACATAACATAAGTCCCTGATATGTGTGCTGATAGTCGACTCCACATTAATGAAGAAAATTTAAATTACCCTTCACCAGTATATATACTAGGTTGATTTGCATGCTATGGTTTCATCAGTTATTAAGTTTTTCATTTCGTTTGAGTCATTGACTGGACTTTCCGATCAGTTCTGATCAAGGGAATCTTGTCTAAAAGAGGATAACTAAGAGACGATTAGATCGAGGTCGTGCTCAAGAAGAAACATATTGGCGAACTGAGTAGCTAGAGTCGAGGCCACTCAGATCAATCCAAACAACTAGTTTAGTAATAAGATATTTTAGAGAAATATTCTACATAATATTTTCTGCACTTATATTTTCAGTTAAGTAAGGGACATGTCCCATATAAGCAGGAATAGAGATAAAAGAAAGTGGTATGTGATGTTATATATGATAAGCTCTCTCTTGAAAAGTTGACTCTCAAGTAAATTACAAATATTATCTTTACAAAAAGATTTGATTTGTTGTTGGTCCCAAGCTATCTCACATGAGATCCAAGAAAGCTTTCTATATTCTCACGTTTATTTGTTTTACATCATTGTCAGATGGAGAATCATCTACTTCATTGAATATTTGGGTGAATCATTCTTTGTATTTACATTTATTGTCATTTAATATATTTGTTGCTTGTCATTACTCTATCATACATTCAGAACAGTATCATTAAAACCCCATTGGTAAGAAATAACTTTAAGTGCAATTTTACGTTATTCATATTTACCAATTTTAGATCTAGGATTTATTATGTTTAACTAGGATTTACCCATTATCATCTTATTTAATTAGTTTAACAAAGATGCTAAACACTTTTTGGTCTAACAATTTGGCGTCGTTTATGAAATTTTTTAGTTAAAATTTTAGTTTTTTCTAGATCTAAAAAACACAAAACTTTGCAAAATCCTGTATTTCCTTGTTTGCACAAATCTAACATGACATGTAACAGAGAGGAAAAGAGGAAGACGATAGCCAACCTCGCCACCAACCTCCTCCACAACATTAACAAAGTGGACAAAATGGAGGGCGAAGACGTAACACCAAACACCTCTCCTAGGCAAAACAACTAGCCCGGTCATGATCTCACACGGTAAGAATGCCTCTACATCCACGGCAAAAGAGGCACCACCAGCAATGAAAAAGTTACTTGAGGCATGGTTGACGAATACACTAATTGGCTTTCTCTCGGAGGTCGACTAGAGAAGATACAAGGGCCAGCATCACATCAGTAGCAGTTAAGCAGCACCTCCCCCTCCCCCTCCACCCATCCCCCGCAACAGTTATTATTCACAATGTTAGTGATGCATGTAATGACACCCTCACAACCATTTTGAGAAACATGGAGGAGATGGAGAATGAGAGCAAAATGTTATGTAACCAAATGAAAGAGCACCAAGAAAGGGTAAACAAAATACCGAGTGCCCCAAAACATCTGCTAAAAAGAGACGTCGGTCGGCTTGTTGAGCAACCATATAGCAATGAGGCTTCACTGCATTATGACATTTTGGGCATATGACAACTTATTCTTTTTGGGAACAGTGTTTTGTATTTGAAGAGTTGACTAATAATTTAGGGTGCATTAGGACACCTATATGGTTCAACTATGTCTATATTGGTAACCAGAGATAGGGTAAGGGCTTGAAATTATCCCAAGGGGAAAGTGTTAGGCACCCCTCATGATCCACTAGTATGGTTCCCGACGAGACAGTTTTTGTGAGTTTGTACAATTTAGCAAATAGACAAGTACGTGCTAAATAGCAGGGGATTTAAGTTTAAACACATAAGAGTTTGAAAGAACAATTATTAAAAGGCGGTTTTTGAAAAGAAGTTGCAAATGAAAAGAAAAGGGGTCCTAGGTTTATTTATGATATGGATCACATCAATGCAATACCCGGTAATCACTCCTTTAAAGAGGGGATACATGTAGTATTAGTACATCGGTCATCATGTCCATATCTACCCTTCCCACCCCGTCGAGGTATTAAAGCGCGGATTGATCTTGACCACGATTGTATGCTATTACCCATCCCATTCCTATCAGTCCCGTAGGAACTTTGGACTACTATTCCCAATGGGGAGGGATATTAGGCTGAATTTTATGTTTCAAAAGGTGAAAAAGTTAAGGCGACATACAAAAACACATAGGGCTGCACATAAAGGGGAAACATGTATACAACTAAAAAGCTCAGGTATACCTCATCAAGCAAAGCACATAAATAGCATGACTTAAACACAATCAGAGTCTAAATCTAAAATTACTAAGCAAGGGCAATTTTAATTATTGAGGAAGACCATTTTATTACATAACCTAGATAAAATGTCTGAATCAGGCCTGCCTGCTGGTTGTAGCAGTTACTAATTAACAAAGGTGGGTTCAGTTTTATTTGTTATCACGTAAGGCTTGCCTAAGTGTTTGTGTGAGATCCTATAAACAAGATATCTATTACAGATTCAGAATGTGGCAAAGCAGTAATAATTTTAAAACGAGCGATTTGAGATCCTGTAGGCATGCTTTCTAAACTGTGTTAATAAAAGGAGAGTAGGTTGTGTTTTAAAAAAAAAAACTAGTTCAGAACGGTATGAGTTAGGCGAATTTCAAACTAGATTGGTTTCAGATCCTATAGACATTGATATCTATTATTGTTAATTTTAATTTCTATAGATATGATATCTAGTTGAACGTGAAATGAAGCAGGCATGATTTGCTTAAAATTCCTATAGGCATGATTTCTATGAAAAGGTACTAATTTTAATCTATTGGGCATGATGCTGGATTATAACCAATTAGATCTTAAGAACATGTTGTCTAAGTGTGGTAATAAACGTGCAGAATTTAAGACAATATCCTATAGGTATGGTATTTAAATGCAGAATTTAAAACAGATCCTATAGAGAGGTTCTCTAAATCTAGAGTTAAACATGCATACTAAAAAATAATAATCCTATAGGCATATTATCTATATGCTGAATTAATCATACAGAAAATAGGTCTTATAGGTATGTTCTCTACCCTTCTAATGCACAATCACCCAGCCATTTTTACTAACCAACCCCAAATTTTTATTACAAATTATTACAGACCAAATGATGAACTGCATCAGAAAAGTGTAAAAGAAGAAGTTACAACCAGAGGAAGCCCGATTCTTGACTTCCTCTCTGAGTTATGAAATAAACCACCTCAAATGCCATTTGTTTCAAAGTATTTCTCAGACTTGAGTGTGTTAAAGTTCTCTAAGGGTCTCAAGAGACCCGGGGCAGTGCTTACACCCAAGATAGCATAACTAGATAGAGATGAGTGCATAGTGGAAGAGCCATCCCTTATTTGTCCAAGTTCAGAAGAAACACATGGGTCCTAAGGCAAGGTTCACACAAGAGGGGAAGGACCTAAGTCTAAGAGTATAATGGAAGTGCAGAAACAGAGATCTAACACTGAGTGGAGAATAGAGAGGGGTAAGGGTGATTGGAAAATAATAGTAGTAAAGCTAACACTACACATAATCAACATTTTATACAAAAGGGTCAGGGGTTTGGGAATTCATTGTAGGGAGAATATGACCTTAGAAAGGGGTCAGGTTTGGGCATGCACAACAATAGATGGTGCTGGTATACCTATAAACCCGCAAGAGAACACAACACATAGAGAGGATATAAAGCATATGACCCCCAGGGAGGGTCAGGTTTGGATCATGCACATCAATGTTTAATGCTGACATGCCCTCAAACCAATCAGAGAATACAAACACATATGGGATATGGGGGTTTGGAATTCATAAGTCATAATCAAATGACTGTCAGAGTATCTATACATAAAGGAATACATTGATTAACAATATATTTTAGGAATGAAACTTGATTAAACACAAGTAGGAAACAAGCAAGAGTGAAGGTAATGGTAAAGAAAACATGTTGTTTTTGATGCTTGAAGATTAATTAGAACATACCAGTAAAGAAACAAATGCAGAAAGAAAAGTAAGTAAATTTTCACAGCCTAGCCTTGCTTTCAACCGGCTAGACAAGGTAGCAACACAACTAGTAACAGAGAAAAGAGATATAGTTTTGAGTGAAGTGTGTGTTCTAAACTCAAGTGGTTCGTTCTTATTTTTTAAAAAGAAGAGGGGTGCATGGTATTTATAGTTTTTTGAAAACGAGTGAAGGAGAGGTAATAAGTAAAATTTTAACTTAAATATGGAAACAATCAACAGTCAGAATCAATTATACAAGTGATTCCCTTTAATTAAGGAATCACTATTTAACGGGTAGTAACATATTCAAATAAGGAAAGAGATCAGTCTAGAGACAGACTGATTATTTTCATAAAAGGAGTAGTAAGTAATCAAGTCTAAGTACAGAAATATACTTATTTTGAAAAAGATTCAGTAAGGTAAAATATTACAGTAAAGGAAAAAGAATCAATCAATTCCAAACAGGCGAGTAAAATTAGGGTTCATAAAGAAAAAGCTTTAAAATCAGTCACACGATTATGGCTAGTCAAAGAAGAAACATATTTCTGCACATTAATATATAAACAGAGTGAATAAAAGAAATAAGACATGTGAGGCCAAATACATTGGCAAAAAAGATAATCACATGCATGCAGTAGTAGCAGAAATAAGAAAGGGTTCAGTAGTAAGGCAAACATTCGAAGCATAGTAATCAAGTAAGTGAAGTCACATTGAATCAACAGTGCAGAAAATAGAGTATCAGAAATATGCAAAGGTCTCACAGTAGAAAGTAAGGAAATTTGAAAAGTTAGGGTTTGAACCATAGTCGAGTTGAAAGATAATCAGATAAGTCACATAAAGAAAATAAAGTCTAAAAAAAATCTTTCAGTCGAGTCAAGTACTTAAACAAATGATTTCAGACCCAAAGGCCTAGGGCTTTTCAACAGCAATCGAGTTTTTAAAATTGGTAACACAAATAACTCAAACAAGAACAAGGAACTTAGTTAAACAAGTATACATTTAAACAAACATCTTTAAGATTCGAATGAGACCCAAAAGAAATTAGGATTTTCAACATGCTGACTCAAGTAAAAGGAAAGCATAATAAATAGTTCGTAGTAAAGTCAAAAAACAACATCGAGAATCAGAGAAGAGATTTTTGAAATAACTTAAAGGAAAACTCTAATCAAAATAGTGAAGAGTACTTTTGAAAGCAACGTTGAAGAACCTTCGAGAAAAAATGCTTAAAAGTTCATAGTAAGCACAGATCTAGGTAGATCTGAAAGAAATAGAAAGATCTTAGATATTAGGGTTTCAAAAAACCCAAAAGAAACGAGAAAGTTCTCGAAAGTTAATGATATAACCAAAAAAGGTCAAGGACCCGCCTCTAAAGGTCATAAATGGTCGGAAAAGGCCGTGGCTGGCCAGAGAAAGGCCATGAACACTAGTCGAGCAAGGACTGGACCAAACTCCTTCGAAGTCTGGTCATGAAACCACAAAACCAAACACATAGAAGCAATTGAAAGCTCGTACATGTTTCGAATGACCATAGAAGGCCATGGATTATAGTGTAGTTTGATGGTGGCAGCTTGGATTTGTAAGAGTTTCAGAGAGAGTTGATGAAGAAGAGAAATTTAGAGGCGGTGGTTGATGAGGAATGAGGTAGAGTAAATGGGTCGTTTGGGTTAAAAAGGGAAAGGATAATGAGAGGCATTGATCTAGACGATCAACGATTGGGATTAAAGAGGTTAGATGGGGAGTTCGGGTTTGGGTCGGTTCAATTTGAAATTGGGTCGGGGTAATAGGGTTAAAAATGGAATTGGGCTGGGGAGATTGGGGGCTTGATTTAGGTTATAATTGAAACCCAATTTGGGCTACAAATTAAACAACCACTTTATCCCTTTATATTTATGAAAATAGTAAATAAATTTCTGAAAACAAATTGAGAGCATTAAAATAATTTACAATGTATAATTAACTATTTAAAAATTCTGGACTTAATTTTTGTAAATACAAACGTAATTCAATCCTAAAAGAGACTAATATTATAATTATGTAATTTAGCTTTTAAAAGTATAAAATAAATTTGTAAAAATATGAAAAAATTTCCATATCTATATTTTTAGTATAGATATAAAAGTTCAACAAGTAAATCACCAAAAAATAATTTTAAAAATAATTATTGGATTTTTATGGATAAAATAGAAGAATAAATTGATTCAAAACCTTTAAAAATTTAGGAAAATTAATGAAACACTTGGACATACTTGTATATGCATATATATGCTATTTCGAAGGTATTTTGCATATTAAAATATATATATATATATATATAAAAATTGGGTATCAACAACGTGGAGGATCATGTGACCCACTATGTCATTGCAGTAAAAGGTAATGACCTCACAAAATAACAAATATCATCCATATTGCTGAAAAAAGTTCGAGAAACCCTGATGGTGGGAGTAGTGACTTGATACTCACAGTTACCTGCGCGTTCCATAGAAACGTTCGAGGAAATGGCAAACAAGTTCGTCACCGCCCATGCCAGATCTAAGGAGGCTGAGGCGAGGATAAACAATATATTCTCCATTAAGCAATCACTGGGTGACGGACTCAGGGAATTCCTCACCAGTTCAACTGTAAGAATGACCCTTCCAAATATATCTGAAGGGATTGCGGTAGCTGCTTTCCAAAATGGGCTAAGCGGGAGTGGGTTGAGGGCGACAAAAAAATTGCTAAGCCGACTCATGAAGTACCCTCCAACCACTTGGGACGAGATAGACAACGCCTAATGTTCCGAGGTAAGAGCCGACAAAGATGATCTCAATAGACCTACCCAATTTACGGTCTTAATTCAAATAGATCCCAGGAAGGACCAGAGATACAATAGCAAGAGAGATCTAGCAGGAAATTGTCCTAACCGAGAAAACATCAGCCTTATAGTCGAGGCACCCTCATGCTGCCTCACGAGACGTATCGCCAGCTGGAGCAACAGTCTCCGCCTGCTGAGGGGCAGCCACCTCATCCGTTGCGGTCCTGAGCTCGGCAGTAAGGGCATCAACCCTGGCACGCAACTCCATCGCCTCCGCCATCGCCACACGACCCAGGTCCAGCTCTCCCTCCCACTGCTGGAGAAGACTCTCCAATTCGGTATTTCGAGCCACAGCGGCAATTAAGTCCGTATCCGCCCTCTCCAGCTGGGCCGTGCACTCCCGCAGCTTATCTTCTGCCAGCTTCAAACCCTCACGAAATACTTGAAACTGAGGGTCTTGGGTGTAGATGTCCGCCAGTGTCTGGTGCTTATTCCGGGCCTCCAGGTACTTCTTCGACGCTTTTCTCAGGACGGCATTCTTATTTCGCTCCCTCCGACCCCGCTCCACCTCCAAGATGAGGGTCTGTGAAAAAGGTAAAGAAAGGACACAATTAAAAACAACACAATACCTCAAGGCTCATAAGAGAACCATGAAAAGCAATGACCAAGTCATACTTGTAAGGCAGCGCCGATGACTCGATGAGACACATCTCTGTCGCTCACGGCCTTCAAAGATTCCGCCTCGGCAGCCCCGCATAGCAAGGACATGTCTGCCGCAACCTACTCACTTTCCGGCAGCAAATTGTATCCTGTAGGGATCATGAGCCGACAGGTGGGACCTATCATCGTCATACCCACCCGGGCGTAATCCTACTGCGGCACGTCCGCGGAAGCAGGAGCCTGTCCGGAAGCAGCCCCCTCCTCGTCTATAGCCTCACCGGCGATAGTCGTCGCGCTGTCATCCTCAACACGCGGGGAAGCGGAACTTCCCGTAACCTCTCTCAAGAGGGTCGCCCTCTCCGATCGGATGGCATCGCCCATAAAAATCGGCCTCGACTCGGGGTGGCGAGTAATCGCCTTCCTCTATTCCACGACCACCCCTTTTTAAGGAGTAGTTGGTGCCTCTTTCGCTCTAACGGCTCGTCGTCCGCAGAAGCATCCTCTCCGATAGGAAGAGGTGAAGGCAAAGAGTCCACTCTAGACGCCGGGTCATCCACCGACTCAACTACAGGATAAGAAGTCCCGGGAACGTCCGCAAAGACCGGATCCTGAATTACGGCTTCGCCCTCTAGATGGGCGGCGTCGGCAACATCATCACCAGATGCTCCCACATCTGCTCGATCACCCTCAGGATGAACGGACTCAGGCGTGCTCTCTCTCACGTGAAGCACGTGTTCGGAATCCGTCCATGAGGAATAGGCGGAACGACGTCTCCTTCTCCGCGGTGCACTCCGGGATGCCAACATAGTTATAAGAGTGTATCAGAAAATATGGCGTCTAAATAGGATATGAGTTCGCCAAATCCGGAACCACTACAATACCTGGGAGACCATATTTTGCAGTAAAGGCAGTCCACGTCCTGCATTCCTCTGCGAAGGGAATCAGCCGCCCCACCCAAGCTTTTATGTCCAGTACGGACTGGGGTGTGCACACCCTCGCTGCATCCATATAACATAATGAGACGACGAAAGGTCGAACAGGCATAAAGAAAGTAAACGTAAGGGATAACACTTACGTTCAGCATTTCATGCCTCAGGAAATCCGGCTAGGTCCGACACCAAATCCGAGGTTCAGACGAAGAAATACTTCAGCCAGAACTGACGATTGGGTTTGTTGTACGTCTCGATGACCAGGCCCTTCGTCCCTCGATTCTTCAGTTGGAGCATCGTCCCTCTCATGAATCCGGGACTGAACAGCTGCAGCATATGGTATACCGTGACGTCTAAGTCGGCCCTCTTCGCATACGTCGTCAGAATATGGCATATTATCCATGTGTAAGGGGTAAGCTGAGCCGGACATATGTTGTAGAACCGGCACAGCTCTTCCGCCAACGGATAAATGGGGAGGCTATACCCCATTATGAATGGTTACTCGTAGAAGGCGCAGAACCCAGGCCTATGTACGTTGGCGAGGTCCCCTCCAGCCGTCTGCATAATAGCCGCCTCCAGAATCTGACAAGATGCTCGGAGTTCGTTTAGGAGAGGTTCGGTAAAAGTGGACCTCTCCCATGCAGGAGTAGCCCCTTTTGTTGGGAAATCCCTCCGAACGTATAGTTCGCGGGGAAGCAGATTTTCCACAGAAAGGGGGACGAGTGGTTTACGAGGCTTCTTGCCACCCCTTATTGGCCGGGAAACCCTAGAAGTAGCTTCACCCTCGTCTGTCCCACGACGACAACCACCCTTAGCCATTTTTAGAAATATTTATATTAAAGGTATAATAGCAAAACACGAGGTCAATGCAAAAGAATGTAGTTCTAGCAAGAAAAGACGAAAGACACGAGTATAAAGAACCTTTTGATGATCTAAAGAATAGAAAGTCTTGAAATCTCTCACTACTTATAACAAGCCAGTACACGAGATTCGAAGAGGTTTGCACCAGAAAATAGGCGGGAAATCGGAACATCAAATCGCCTTTCTGGCCTGCCTAGGGAGGAACCGCAATCATGACGCATGCCGTCAGCAAACGACGGTTCAGAAGAACATGCCACGTGTGCGTATGCAATATAGACCCAGTGCGGGTCGACCTTATCCACCCATTGCAGATATATGCCGAATACATCTCCAATAGGCGGAGGGACTAATTGTAATACGGGTCGAGCACAGATCCTTATACGGCCGTAGACGTCGGACGATATCCTCTTTCACGTCCATACGACGAAAGGGGTACGCCCCCGACCATATAGGCGCATCGGCAGACTTGCCCGTACAGACGCCCCGACTTCCCCTCCCATATGCCGTTATTGTAATAATAGTAGCTCTGAAATGATGTAATATGTTGGCGAGGGGACCTTCCTTCTATAAAAGGAAGGGTTTTCCTCATTTGTAGGGCAGGTGTTATTAGTCAATAACAATACAACTCTCTCTCTGTCTATCATTCTCTCTCTATTTCATTTATCTGTTATTAACTAGCTTTAACACTTCATCAAGATCCATTACAATTTTATAAGAATAATATTTATACGAATCTAAAAATCTATCTTTGGATATATTACCATTGATTCCGATTTACCCTCTCATATATTTTTTGATTGTTTTTAGCTCAAAAAGTAACCGACAAATTTTGAGTCAAACAATGTTACTATATTAACTTTCACAACAAACAAACCAAATGAGAAAAGGACATATGCATAAAAAGAACAAGAAGAAAAAATAGTAATAGTAACAAGTAACACCCTGATATATGGTAAAGACACCAAAAAAGGAACCCGTAACAATGCAACACAATTTTCACTTACGAAATGTTAGTGTCCAGGTTGGTTAAGGAAATGAGCTGCTGCCTCCATATATGGTATTTTGCAATCCTTATTTTATGTGCTAGCTTTTCGGTTTGAGCTAGCCCAACATTTTATTGGGTGTACGAACAAAGTCATATATTGGTACCTGAAAAGGTTAGGAGCCTATATATAAAGTGTAGAGATCTCATAATGATGTGATGCCTTCTGAGGAAAACTAAAGCGGATGATATTGCACCATGTTAAGAGTATCATTGTGTTGTTTTCTTTATGGAAAAGGACTAAATCGCTCAATTTAGCCGAGTGCACGATTGATGGATCACAACACGCCATATGCTTTGGCTTGAAACATGTTATGCAACTACATAAAATCCTCAGCCTCAGGCAAGGCATCTTTAGTAACTTCATCCAACAAAAGGCTCCCAGCTCATAGGCTTGGAGTCTTGGTTTTCATCACGCATCTGATTTACCCATATCTCCACCATTCAATGTCAAGCCAGACACATAGTAGCTTTTGTTTTTCTGTTTGGTATGTCAGCCAAAACATACCCATTTTCAGTGCTCTTTTTGCCCCATTCTTGTGAAGCAAGACAAGAGACCCCAAAATCACAAAGAGCTATGGAAACTCGAAAGCTGACAGCTTTTTATGCAGTCGGAGCAGACAAGAGCCCATGAAAAAAAGAAAAAAACAGATGCATGTATGCCATGATTAGTATTGATCATAACTTTGCCAAGATAATCCTTGAGATACCTCAAACTCCTGTATACTACATGTAGGTAAACATTGCACGAATTGACGACTCACATTCTATTTATTCATCTATTATATTATTTTATTTATCTAAAGAGAAGATTGATATGTGCCACTAACATTGAATCATCATAAAGAAGTTAATTAGTTAAGCGATTTTTTATTTATTGAGTGGTCGGCAGGGTAAAATATTTTTCTATGGTGGCAGAATAACTCTAATCAACAGTGTGCTCCAATCTATGCCTATCTATACCTCATCTGCAATGAACCCTCCCAAAGGCACCCTAAGAGTTACATAAAAATATTTTGCTAATTTCCTTTGGGGTTCCTCCGAAGGAAAGGATAAGTATCATTGGACTTCTTGGAACAAAATATGCAAGCCTAAAGAGGAAGGTGGGATAGGGATAAGAAGAATTGATGACATTAAGAAGGTGAAATTTTCATAAAGCACTATCTTTTAGTAGTAATTAGCCATCTATAGATACCATTTGTTATATGGAATATAGATATTTTTTATGTGGTTATAAGATATATTTGATGTATTTAAGCTATTGTATTCATGAATACAATAGCAAAAATAGGGGTGAATTGTGTATTCTTATTGAAATAGAACTCAACCATCCATGTGGGCCTCCTTTCTTAAAGCCAAATATTGCAAATGATCTCACCCAGTCACTAAGGTTGCTACTTCTGCAGACTCTCATTCCTTGAGAAGTCTTATGAAAATCAAAATCAAAGCATTGCCAAATATTATCTGGAAAATTCAAGCAGGGAATTTTAGTTTTTGGTGGGACAATTGGACGGAAAATGGTGCTTTAGCCAAACTTTGTCCAGGTCCTGGCAACTCTGCTAAGCTCATTATAAGCGAGTTCATCGAGAATGCAACTTGGAATATGGAAAAGCTTCATCATGCTCTACCTAGCCACTTGATCAATTACATCTCCAATATTGCTATTGGAAATCAAAGAGACAATGACTTTCCGGTGTGGAATATCACAGAAGATGACCAATTTACTAATAGGTCTGCCTGGGAGGTTATTAGTATTCATAATAAAAAAATGATTTCTAAAGTATGGTTTGGCATGCCAAAATTCCTTTTAAAATCTCATTCCTAAACTGAAGGATTTTACAAAAAAGATTACCTTTTGACGATACTATGGACAGTGCACTAACATTGTTTCAAGATGTTCTTGTTGTGGGCATCCACAACGTGAAACTATACAACTTGTCTGTGTGGGAAGTGATGCGGCTAAATTCATATGGAATGCGATTTGTAATCCACTTGGAATAAAGCACAAAGATGCATCAGTGATTGAAGTATTTAATAAGTGGTTGAATATGAAACTTTGCAACAACTTTCAAAAGCTGATTATACCGCTTACCCCTATATTTATTTGCTGGGAATTGTGAAAACAAAAGTGCGCATGCACTTATGGCACACAGAGAAAATTTCAGCTATCCAAGATGGAATACCAGGGAATTTGGAACATAAGAATGGCCTTATCTAAGATGGTCTCTTGTATTGATAATGTTACTCACTGGCCTAACATTTGCGCTATGGCGGAAAGACTAAGATCCAGGATAGAGTATATTCAAGTCAGATGGAACAATCTACGAGAAGGTAAAGTTAAGATTAACACTATCTAAAGGCAACTTCTTCATGGAAACTAATAGAGCTGGTATTGGCGGCATTATTAGGGATTGGAATGGTGATATGATTATGGCTTTCTCAGTCCCTATTATTTGTAGCAGTAACAATATGGCAGAAGCTTTAGCAGCCGAGTTTGGAGGAAAATGGTGTAGCCAACAAGGCTACACTAATTTTTCTTTGGAAATTGACTCCATGATAATTGTAGAAATGCTAAAGAATAGAGACTCCAGGAACCTCAAGCTTAAACATGTTATGGACAGATTATAGAACATGCCAATGTAGATGTCATACATTGCTTCAGAGAGGCAAATCAAACCGCGGACTGTTTGGCCTAACAAGCTGCTATGCAAAATGAGAGTATGATTACTTACGATCACCAACAACTTCCTAGACAAGCTAGAGGAGCATATTATCTAGACAAATGTCAAATGCCTAGTATTAGAAGAACAACATATGACAAAGCCAATTTCTTTGTTAGTTGATGTACATAAATTTTGACTAGAAGGATAATCGAATATATGAGTCCACCAATCTATATAGAGACCACGTCCTACATAGGTTTCCATAGATAAAGCTAATGTAACAGTAAGTAAATGGAACATGGAACTTTTACGTGGAAAAATCCCTGCTCAACGGGATAAAAGAACCACGACCTACACTAGTAGGATTTCAACTTTACCATGAGCAAGTTTTAGATTACAACCTATGCAATCTAAGAATTAAACTCTTAATCCCTCGCTAACTTGTAATACACTTATTGCAAGCCACTTTACAATACACCTATTACAAAGACTTCAACTAATGACTAACTCTAGTCACTACACAAACACTTAAGGTTTATGATTTTTTAGGATTTCCTAGTTAGAGCTTCTAGATAAACAAAGTAGGAATTACAATGAAGAATTTCAATGTTACAACTCAACTAAGTGTTAGGACCCGGTGGCACTATACACTTCTGCACAGCGGAAAAATAAATGATCAACGAAAAATAAATGACACAAAGAATTTAACGTGGTTCACCTAAAACGTTTAGGCTACGTCCACAAACCCAGCACCAACTTCCACTAAAACTTTTAGTAGGCTTACAAAGAGAGACTTCTCCAATAGTTTGGAGGTACAACAATTTCTCGAGCTCTACCCAAAATAGTGGCGCACACAAAAGTGTTTCCCGAAAATACCCGACTAGTATTTTACTCACTATTTTGTCACTCCCCCTTTAGAAAAACTTCCTAAAGAAAAACAAACTCTCTCTTTCTCTCTAACTCTTATACTTGAGTTATTGAATGTTTTTGGTGTGTTTAAAACAATGAGATGAGGGGGTATTTATAGTTTTGAGATAGGGACCAAAAGTGCAAATCTCACCTATCAAGAAAGATCAATTTGCAATATTCCCATCTCACCTACCTCACCTACCATCTATTGATGTCATTGCTTACATCAATAATCAAGTTGGAGGAAGCTTCTAACAATTCTCCCCCTTCCGACTACTTGGAGAGTCTCCTATCCCTGCAGCTTCTCTGCAGAACTCAAATTTACCCTTTGGTACAGTTTTGGTCAACATGTCTGATCCGTTTTCATCTGTATGGATCTTTTCAAGCCGCAACATCTTCTTCTCTAACACATCCCTGATCCAATTATATCTAACATCAATATGCTTGGATCTGGAATGGAACGAGGCATTCTTCGCAAGGTGGATAGCACTTTGACTATCACAAAATAGCTGATAACCGTCTTGCGAAAATCCAAGTTCAGCTAAGAACTTCTTCATCCACAGCATTTCTTTGCAAGCCTCCGTTGTTGCAATAAATTCAGCTTCAGTAGTTGATAATGCAACACATTTTTGCAACTTTGATTGCCATGACACAGCTCCCCCTGAAAAGTTAATCAAGTATCCTGAAGTTTATTTTCTAGAATCAACATCTCCGGCCATATCTGCATCAGTATAGCTAACCAACACAGGGTTGTCTTCTCCAAAACACAAGCATAGTTTGGAGGTTCCTCGAAGATACCTGAGAATCCACTTAACAGCATCCCAATGTTCCTTTCCCGGATTAGAAAGAAATCTACTTACCACTCCTACAACGTGAGCGATATCTGGCTGTGTACAAACCATGGCATACATCAAACTTCCTACTGCTGAAGCATATGGAATTCGCTCCATCTTTCTTCTCTCATCATCTTTTGACGGGCTTTGCTTGGTGTTCAATCTAAAGTGGTTAGCAAGAGGACATCTAACTGCTTTAGTTTTCTCCATGTTGAACCGTTGAAGTACCTTCTCGATGTACTTCTCCTGAGACAACCATAACTTCTTGGCTTCTCGGTCTCGCATAATCCTCATCCCAAGGATCTGTTTTGCTGGCCTCAAGTCTTTCATGGCGAAGAACTTGCTTAGCTGCTCTTTCAAGCTATTAATTCTTGAAACATTCCAGCCAACGATCAACATATCATCCACATAGAGCAATAGGATGATAAAATCATCGTCGGAAAACTTCTGAACGAACACACAATGGTCTGAAGTTGTCTTCTTGTAGCCGTGTTGCCCCATCACCGACTCGAACTTCTTGTACCACTGCCTTGGTGCCTGTTTTAAGCCATAGAGGCTTTTCCTCAATCTACAAACGCAGTCCTCTTTCCCCTTTTGCTGGAAACCGTCTAGTTGCTCCATGTATATCTCCTCTTCCAAATCACCATGTAGGAAGGCGGTTTTCACATCCATCTGCTCAACCTCCAGGTTGAGGCTTGCTACTAATCCCAGCACCGTGCGTATTGAGGTCATTTTCACAACCGGTGAGAATATTTCATCAAAGTCTATACCTTTCCTTTGATTGAAATCTTTGACGACCAATCTTGCTTTGAATCTCGGACAGGAACTGTGTTCATCATGCTTGATCTTGAACACCCATTTATTCTTCAAAGCTCTCTTGCCTTTCGGCAACTTCACCAGCTCAAACGTCTTGTTCTCATGCAAGGATTTCATCTCGTCTTGCATGGCTTCTATCCACTTCTCCTAATGTTCATCATCAACAGCTTCTTCAAAACTGTCGGGTTCTCCCCCGTCAGTGAGTAACACATACTCATGTGGAGAATATCTAGTAGACTGTTGCACAACTCTTCCGGATCTTGTGTGATAAGGAGGGTTATTGAGGGTTGGTGGTTGAGGTTGATCA
Source organism: Nicotiana noctiflora (assembly GCA_032618575.1). NCBI lineage: Eukaryota > Viridiplantae > Streptophyta > Magnoliopsida > Solanales > Solanaceae > Nicotiana > Nicotiana noctiflora. Next base: position 85,726 of record JASVEL010003390.1, on the reverse strand, counting down.
TCCTCGTCTGCATCATCATCACCATTATCCTCGTTACCTTCAACATCTGCTGGTTCATCTTCATTTGGAAGATCAGGGGCTTCAGGTTGATTATCCTGAACATCGTCTCCAACTTGTCTCGGCACCATTGTTGGAGGCAACTTAAACTCAGCAGAATCATCAGTGGACTTCTCTACTTTGTCAATGTCTTTAATTATTTGGTCCTCAACGAACACAACATCTCGACTCCTGACGAGCTTCTTCTGCACCGGATCATAGAACTTATAGCCAAGCATGTCTTGACCATAGCCGATGAATACACACTCCCTTGTCTCGACATCAAGTTTGCTCCTTTCATCCTTCGGAACATGGACATAGTCTTTGCAACCAAATACCCGCAATTGATCATAAGAGATATCTCTTCCTGACCAAATCTTTTCTGGAGCCTCGTACTGAAGAGGGACACAAGGTGAATGGTTTAGCACATAGGCTGCTGTAACTAGTGCTTCACCCCAGAAAGCCTTTGGTAACTTTGAATGAGAGAGTAAACATCTGGTTCTCTCGATCAAGGTTCTGTTCATCCTCTCAGCCAAGCCATTCAACTGTGGAGTTTTAGGAGGTGTGAACCGATGTCGAATACCATGCTCTTTACAATAAGCATCAAATTGACCCTGGTATTCACCGCCATTGTCTGTCCGGATGCACTTCAACTTCTTACCAGTCTCTCTTTCCACCAAGGTCAGAAATTGTTTGAAAACTTGAAACACTCGATCCTTGGTCTTCAGCGTGTATACCCATGTCTTTCGTGAATGATCATCAATAAAGGTCACGAAATATTGGGCACCACCGAGGGACTTCTTGAAAGGCCCGCATACATCTGAGTGTACCAGATCTAACACGCCTTGCTTTCTGGAAGGAGGGAATCTTTTGAATGAAACTCTGTTTTGTTTCCCAGCTAAACAGTCAACACACTTCTTCAACTGGATCTGGTTTAGACCTGGTAAGGTGTTCTTCTTCACCAAACGCGCCATTGACTTTTCACTCATGTGGCCAAGACGTCTATGCCACAACTTGGTATTGCTATCATTCTCCGCAACATTTATAGCTTGTTGGGAGATGCTTGCCCGGGTCACGTACAACTTTGACTGCTTCGTGCCCCGCGCCACCACCAATGAGCCTTTCGTGAGCTTCCATTGGCCATTATGAAAGGTATTGCAGTAACCTTCCTCATCAAGCTTGCTTACGGAGATCAGATTCAGGCGCATATCTGGAACATGCCTGACATCTCTTAAAAGTAGCTTCATCCCATTCATGGTCTCTAGGCAAACATCTCCTTTGCCTACAACTGTTGAGAAATTGGCATTTCCCATCTTTACACGACCGAAGTCTCCAGGTGTGTAAGATGAGAAGAGTTCTCTCCGTGGCGTTGCATGAATGGAAGCTCCACTATCAATCACCCATGTCGTCTCTTGGGTTGTCAGATTGATAATGTCGTCATCGTAGACAATGTTAAACTCACCAAAGGAGTTCGCTTCATCGTCACTGCTTTCTTCGGGTTTCTCCTTTTTGCCTTTGTTCTTCTTCTGGTCATTTTGGAACTGTCGGCAAAATCTTTTGATATGGCCCTTCTTTTTGCAGTAATGGCACTCAACATGTGCAAATTTGTTGGATCTACCTCTGCTCTTATCTCTGTTACTCTGGCCCTTGTTTTGACTTCTCCCCCTGGTCGTAACAGCCAACACCTCTGATGAAGAAGATGATCCTCGTGATCGGCGTCTCATTTCTTCATTTAGAATGCCACTCTTGACTGTCTCCATGTTTACCACACCGTTGGGTGCAGAATTGGTGATTGAAACCTTCAAGGTTTCCCATGACTCTGGGAGTGTTGCCAGCACCATAAGAGCAAGTACTTCGTCATCGAACTTTATGCCCATTCCCGACAACTGGTCGACAATCCCTTGTATTTCATTAAGGTGATCTGCCACAGTTGTCCCTTCTACATATTTTACTTGCATTAGTTTTGTCAAGTAAAATAATTTGATGTTGCCTGTTTTAGAGGCATACAACTCCTCGAGCTTGTTCCATAACGACCTTGCATGTGTCACACCAGAAATATGGTTGTACACATTGTCTTCAACAAATTGCCGTATGTAACCGCACACTTGGTTGTGCTCAAATTCCCAGTCCTCGTCTGACTTGTCTTCAGGTTTCTGAGCACTGAACACCGGCAGGTGCATCTTCGTCACGAACAAGAGATCCTTCATCTTGTTTCTCCATAAGTGGTAATTTGTGCCGTTCAGGTTGACCATCTTGCTTGTCCTTGCCTCCATATTTCCGACGGTGAATAGTAACCGTAGGTATGAATAGTGCCCGTAGGGATGAATAGTACCCGTACGTATGAATAGTACCATACGTATGAATAGTATTCTAACCAAAGCTCTGATACCACTTGTTAGGACCCGGTGGCACTAAACACTTCTGCACAGCGGAAAAATAAATGATCAACGAAAAATAAATGACACAAAGAATTTAACGTGGTTCACCTAAAACGTTTAGGCTACGTCCACAAACCCGACACCAACTTCCACTAAAACTTTTAGTAGGCCTAAAAAGAGAGACTTCTCCAATAATTTGGAGGTACAACAATTTCCCGAGCTCTACCCAAAATAGTGGCGCACACAAAAGTGTTTTCCGAAAATATCCGACTAGTATTTTACTCACTATTTTGTCACTCCCCCTTTAGAAAAACTTCCCAAAGAAAAACAAACTCTCTCTTTCTCTCTAACTCTTATACTTGAGTTATTGAATGTTTTTGGTGTGTTATACAATGAAATGGAAGGGGGTATTTATAGTTTTGAGATAGGGACCAAAAGTGCAAATCTCACCTATCAAGAAGGATCAATTTGCAATATTCTCATCTCACCTACCTCACCTACCATCTATTGATGTCATTGCTTACATCAATAATCAAGTTGGAGGAAGCTTCTAACACTAAGGACATATAATAGACTTGTTGTAGGAACTAGTCTGTAGTAGCGTTCTACTTTGTTCTTGATGCACTTGAGAATTGAATGTGACAGATAAACGGTTGGAGTGCTTGAATGAATTCTCAAGTGTTCAAGTGATGTTTTGTTGTAATGCTCTTTGTTAATACAACTTGGGTGACATCATTTGAATGATGTAATCACTTGGTTGGTCAAAGGGGAGTGACTGTTGTACTGTGCTGCACTGTTTGCGTGTACAGGGCAGGCAGTCACTTTTCAGCTGTAGACATTTGACTTCGTACTTGTTAGGGAAACACAAGGGGATCAGGTCCCTATGTTGATTCTTTATCTTCTGAAGTCATAGCAACTCACATTAGCTCGAGTTAGATGATTGAGTTGTGTACCAAGTGTGTCAAGTCCTTTATATGGTTCTTTGATAGTAAGTTTGTTAGATCATCGAAACATAAAGCTAAGGTAATGTAAACCCATCGAAGGAACTCTCTCCTACGGCTATTAAGCTAAGGTAATGTGTTATTAAAGGAGGTTCTGATCTAGTCCCCCTTCATTATGTTTTTTTTGCTTAATACAACACCACCCAGCATCCACCTGGGCAGCTTTATATAAAAAAAAAAAGAAGTTAATTAGTTAAGTAACTGACATGTCTACAATTTGAATTTATAGTTCTTGGTGTTTTGTCAAATAGTGTAGGATTCGTTGGACATCACTTCAATATATCTAGCTACATTCAATTTTCAAACTCCAAGTGGCAAACAAAGCATAGTAATCCCTATCTTATATGGTCAAATGTTTGGGATACAAATTATAACCCCACTGAATTTGATAACATATTATAAAGCATTTTGAATTGGTTTCCTCAGCTTTTTCAAGGCCTCATTTTACTCTTTAAAACAGTCTTAGAAATACCTCAAGTCAATTCTAATTTACTACAAGTTCCTATTCTATTAAATCATACAGTTCTCATTATAGTAACTGATAAAAGAGAATGGAGTGATCTTCTATACATTAGTCTCTCATTTTTCATGCTAAATAGGTTCTCATGCTAAATCATATTCTTATTTGAATTATGGAAGCTGGTTCTATATTCCCAAACATGAGAATCAATCGAGGGAATAAAGTGAAGGAGGTTTGGGACCAAGTCTACCTTCTTTTCGCCCATTTTGTAGATGTTGAAGTGGGGAAGTACTGGCTGCAATACACTGATACAGTATAATATTATCAACAACTTTGAGTGTACAAAAGATAAAAGATGCCTTTTTGTTGAGTGGTACTAGAATCATAATCATTTACAGTAATAAACAAATCTTAGTGATTGCTAGTTCATAAAGCTACATATTATTGGTTAGTATTAACGGCCAATGCGTAGATAGAAAACTATCACCTTTGCTGAAAAAATCACCTCATAGTTCTCACTTCATTGATGGTTAGGACGCAATCTTGGGTGCTCTTATGTTAGGACCGAAAAAGTTAGGTGTCGTGCGGAAGCTAGTAAAGCAAACTTTTAACGACGATAAATTAGACAATAAAAGAGAAATCTATCAAAAGATACACAAATATTATGTGGTTCGATCAACTGACATACGTCCATGACAGTGATGAGCAATCCACTGTAATAAAAAGAGTGCAAAATAGCGAGAGAACAACCTCACGAAGAGCAAACACAAATGACACGTTAACACTTGTCCCGTAAAGTTATTACCCTAAACGATACTCTCAAGTTCCCTATGGCTACATTATGGATGCTACTGAATAAGAAGGACAGATCTTCAATTTATAGAACTCCAAACTTTTTCCTACAAGAAAAGGACTAGCCAAATATGGAAGAATTATATTTTCCTTCTACGAAAAGAAAAACACAATTATAATAAATATTGTTGTCCTTTCTTTTATGAGATAGGAAAATCAACTATGGTAAGAAAATCTCGACAAACGCCTAACATATTACTAGCCAATATTTCTGATTGAGAAGCTAACTTCAGTATTTACCTCTCAATTCTTCTTGCAAGTAACATCTATTGGGTGTGCGAATAAAGTTACACAAGAAAAATAGAAAAGAAATATAAGCTACTTATAAGGAGTTGAATATTCTTAATGGTGTGAGGCCTTTTGGGAAAAACCTTGTGTCACGACCCATTTTCTGAACAAGCCGAGACCGGCACTCGATCACTAAACATGACCGAGCGAACCATCTATGCTTATCAAGTCTCTTATAACTCCAAACATTATATGCAACAAAGCAATACTCTAAACAAATACTTTTGATTAAGTCAAATATTTAAATAGATCAACTCCAAAGCTTTATTCGTAGTAACTACTGAAATTTCTGCTAAGTTATTATAAAGTAATTTATGACTCTCAACTCAACTACTATGTCTATGAAGCCTCTACTAATAAACTGACGCACTGCTCAAGACATGAGACTTCCTGGCCAGTTCTCTAAATAAACAAAGTAATAGCTAAATGAAAATGACTCTAAGGAATACTCCACGAACAAAAGCGGAGCTCACCAATAGCACTGGAAAGGAAGGAAGTCCTAACTCGTAGTCTGCTCGCCTGCAAATCCGGTTCCTACGTTGTACCGCAGACCAACGTAGGTTCCCAAAAGAGAACGTCAGTACCATCCATTGTACTCAGTGAGTCTCAACAACAAGGGGAGAAACTTTAATAATATATACATTATGAGCAAAGGTTCTAAATGCATGTAAAACATAAAGCTTATAAGAATAATTATAAATAATTGCATAATAGAAAATTCTTTCCTTTTTCTTCCTTGATAAAAATACTTCACTTTATACTTTGGGAGTTCCAACTATCCTGACTTAATTCTGTCTCAGTCACCGTGTGATCGGCACGGGTTCGATCCCAACCTGATCGAATAGGCCCAATTCACGAGGTGCCACTCGCTTCATGGTTCTCAGCGCTCATATATCATACCTTAGCATGGCTAAGTAAATTCTCAGCAACGAGACCCTCAGCCTGGACGATGACCCCTTCTCAGAATAAAGGATCAGAATAAAGGATACTCCCAAAAATCTTTTCTTTCTAAAACTTCTTCTTGTGACTTTTCAGGTCTAAATCTGTTATACATACTCATACTGGTACCCTTAGTGTAAGGTAGGAATTAAATAAATATTCAAAAGTATTTATAAAGGTTCTTGATCCATCATGAATTTTCAACATGAAAATGGCATATATAAATAACATAAAAATCTGAAATTTATGCACGTAAAGACAAATAATCATCTAAACTTTATCTAGAAAATAATTCTAGACTAATAGGTATTTACTACTCCAATTAAGTATAAAGAATAACATAAAACAAATCTGAAATTTATGCACATATACTCAAATAATCATATAAACTTTAGCTAGAAACTAGTTTAATAGGTACTAACTACTCCAATTAAGTATAAATAATAACATAAAAATCTGAAATTTATACACATATATCCAAATAATCATCTAAACTTTAATTAAAATAATCTTAAGCTAATAGGTACTTACTACTCCAATTAAGTATATATTAACTCTCTTATGCAATTCATCAAACACTTTGTGTGCATGCTTTTGTGAGTTAAACCACTTTAGTAAAGGGTTATATCAACTCACCTCAAAATTTCTCGAGCCGATACGTAGGCCCCAATCCAATTGATACCAGTCAAACAATCGATTCTACAATAACCAGTGTATTTTAATTAATTTTAAACTACTACACCTAAATATGAAATTTATTATTGATATAGAGGAAGAAGGGAACTAACTACTCAATTCTTACCAATTACTACTTAGGGTAATTGACAATAAGGAAGTTTATATACCTGAATTTAAAAATAAGAGATTTGAGAAGAACCCTAGATTTTTTTTTTGTTGACTGCGTGAGTGTCTGCTTCAGTTTCGTAGCGTTCTGCTTCAGTTTATTGTATAAAGCTTCCTAGCCCTTTTTTTTCTTTGCTGAAGGAACGTGTATTTGTTCTGTTTAGGCTTTTTAGCCTTTAGACCTTTTAATACTTATTTTGTTTAAGGTTTTGTCCTTTTCTTCCTGGCTTAACGCTTTTCCTTTCTCTTTTTTTTTTCTTTTTTTTTTAACACATTTAATAATTACTGATACTCATTCTTAGTAATTAGTAATATAAAAAAAACTATTAATATTTCCTAATTTTATACCCATATATCTATATAGATATATGGGCAAGATAAAACTAATAAAAATAGTAATAATTTAGTTTAATAATTAGTGTGTATCAAAACTTTTATAAATTTGAGGAGTGTTACAATCTTCCCTCCTTAAAAACATTCGTCCTCGAATGTTGCTAGGGCCTTATTCTTAAGCTAACAATCATCCCTTAGGTCCTTGAACCTCTTAAGTTTTCTTAGCACTACTCATTCTTCCAAGGGATTCAAAATTTTAGCTAACTCCCTAAATTTTCAAAAATTTCGGCAGAGTTTCCTTTGTAAATTGGACTATCAAAAAAAATATCCCTGTCACAAGTATCATTACTACATCAACAACAACCAAAAGATACCATAACAGGCCATACGCAACTCATAAATTAATTATTTACACTCCGGCAAGGAGGTACCACAATAACTAACAAGAATCTAAAGCACAACAACTTTAGCACAAGTAAATCACTTTAATGAATTAAATAGACTACGGAACAAACTAAAGTACTTCTACGACTAAGTATAATCTAGAAAGGACATAAATACTTGCTAACTTGTATATAATAAATGCAGTATAAATGTCGAACCAAACTAAGGTTCACGTACCTTTTTCCCCAAATAAATATGGGTATTTCTTTCTCATATCTTCCTCGACCTCCCATGTAGCCTCTTTTGAATCATGATTACTCCACAAAACTTTTACCGATGCTAAATCTTTTGTTCTCAATTTTCTTACTTGCCTATCAAGAATTTCTATAGGTAACTCTTCATAAGTCAAGCCTTCTTTAATTTCTATGGTATCGGCAAGTATTATATGCGACTCATCATGAATGTACTTCCTAAGCATAGACACATGAAAGACGGGATGAACAGAGGACAACTCAACGGGTAGCGCTAGCTTATAAGCCACGTTTCCTTTCTTTTCTAGAATTTCATAAGGTCCGATAAACCTAGGGCTAAGTTTCCCTTTCTTACCAAACCTCATAACTCCTTTCATCGGTGAAACTTTCAAAAACACCTTATCACCAACCATGAACTCTAACTCACGATGCCTCTTGTCGGAATAAGACTTTTGACGACTCTGAGCCGCTTTAAGTCTTTCTCTAATTAGCTGAACTTTCTCCAAGGCCTCACAAACAAACTCTGGACCAATCAACGGCACCTCTGCTGGCTCAAACCAACCCACTGGAGACCTACATCTCCGCCCATACAATGCTTCATAAGGAGCCATACCAATGCTGGCCTGATAGCTATTATTGTAAGCAAATTCTATAAGTGGCAAGTGATCATCCCAATTACCTCCAAAATCTATAACACATGCTCGTAACATATCTTCGAGAGTCTGAATGGTCCTTTCTGCCTGACCATCAATCTGTGGATGGAAAGCGGTGCTTAAATTGACCTTGGTACCTAACCTTTTCTGAAATGCCTGCCAAAAATGCGCCGTGAACTGAGGGCCTCTGTCAGATATGATTGAAACTAGAGTACCATGCAATCGAACTATTTCTATGATGTACAACTGCGCATATTGCTCTACAGAATCTGTCGTCTTTATTGGTAGGAAATGTGCGGACTTTGTCAGTTGGTCTATAATAACCCAAATTGAATCGTGTTTACGGTACGTGCGAGGTAGACCTACTATGAAATCCATATTAATCATCTCCCACTTCCACTGTGGTATTTCTATGTCTTGAGCTAGGCCACCAGGCCTCTGATGCTCGGCTTTGACTTGTTGGCAATTTAAACATTTTGCCACATGATCTGCTACTTGTTTCTTCATGCCTTTCTACCAATACAACTCTTTTAAATCTAGATACATTTTGGTAGCACCTAGGTGGATAGAGTACCTCGAACTGTGAGCTTCTTCCATTATGTCCTTCCTAAGACCATCTACATCAGGCACACATAACTGATCATTCAACTTCAAAACTCCATCACTTCCTAGAGTGAAAGCAGTGATTCTTTGCTTCTGACTCCTTCTTTTAATTTCACTAAGTACGGATCTTCGTCTTGCTTAGCCTTAACATGCGCAACAAGGGAGGATTGCGCTAAGGCATAAGCAGTTATATCTCCTTCTTCGGTCTCATCTAATCTAATTCCATCATTTGCTAGTTTTTGAATTTCTCGACCCAAAGATCGCCTTTGTACTGCAAGATGGGCCAAAACACCCATGGACTTCCTACTAAGTGCATCCGCTACAACATTAGCTTTGCCCGGGTGATAAAGAATATTGATGTCATAATCTTTCAGTAGCTCGAGCCACCTTCTCTGTCTCAAATTTAGTTCTTTTTGCTTGAAAATATACTGGAGGCTTTTGTGATCTGTAAACACTTCAGAATGCTCGCCATAAAGGTAGTGTCGCCATATTTTTAATGCAAACACCACTGCTGCAAGCTCCAAGTCGTGCGTAGGGTAGTTCTTTTCATGATTCTTTAACTGCTTGGAAGCATAAGCGATAACTTTTCCATTTTGCATCAGAACACAACCAAGGCCCACTCTGGAGGCATCACAATATACTGTGAACCCACCCGAACCTGTCGGCAAGGTTAACACAGGTGCAGTGGTCAACCTCTTCTTTAACTCTTGAAAACTCTGCTCACAAGCGTCTGACCATTGGAACTTAACTACTTTCTGAGTCAACTTAGTTAATGGAGCTGCAAGTGAGGAAAACCCCTCCACGAACCTTCTATAGTAACCGGCTAACCCCAAGAAACTCCTGATTTCGGTTGGCGTTGTCGGCCTAGGCCAGTTCTTGACTGCTTCTGTCTTCTGAGGATCTACTTTTATTCCTTCACTAGATATCACGTGACCTAAGAATGCCACGGACTGCAACCAGAACTCACATTTTGAAAACTTGGCATAAAGCTCATTCTCCTTCAAGGTCTGCAAGGCTATTCTGAGGTGTTCTGCATGATCTTCCTTGCTCTTAGAGTACACCAAAATATCATCTATAAACACGATAATAAAGGTATCTAGGAATGTGTAACACCCCGCATATGGACACACATGGACCCCGCAACGTGGTGCATGCCGTGCCACACATGGACACGCAACCTAAGGAATTGTTACCCCTGGGTATAGGAACATTCCACGCATAGCTCCAGCTACTGGGAATATATCCACTTTTCTGATTCTCAGCTGATGGTATCCCGACCTCAAGTCAATTTTTGAAAAGTACCTTGCACCCTGAAGTTGATCGAATAAATCATCAATTCTTGGCAGTGGGTACTTGTTCTTAATTGTAACTTTATTCAATTGTCGATAGTCGACGCACATTCTGAGAGACCCATCTTTCTTCTTGACAAACAGGACCGGGGCACCCCACGGTGAAACACTCGGTCTGATGAAGCCCTTGTCAAGAAGATCTTTCAACTGTTCTTTCAACTCATTAAGTTCTGCTGGAGCCATCCTATAAGGAGGTATAGATATGGGTTGAGTGCCTGGCATGAGATCAATGCCGAAGTCTATGATTCTTTCGGGAGGAAGTCCGGGAAGGTCATCTGGGAAAACTTCTGGAAATTCTAACAATTTGCACTATCTGAAGAGCTGGTGGTTCTGATTCCGGATTAATGATGTGAGCCAAATAGGCAAGACACCCCTTACCGATCATTCGTTGTGCCTTAAGGTAAGAAATAAACTTACCTACAAGCGATGCTGAACTACCTTTCCACTCTAAGACTTCTTCATTTGGAAATTGGAACCTGACTATCTTGGCATGACAATCTAACATGGCATAGCAGGAAGATAACCAATCCATACCCATGATCACATCAAAATCCACCATTTCTAACTCTATGAGATCGGCTTTGGTGCTGCGACCTTGGACTGAAACTATACAACCTCTATAGACTCTGGTAACTTCCGCTGACTCGCTAACTGGAGTAGATACTAGGAATGGCTCACTAAGTTGTTCAGGTTCTAGGCCGAGGTTAATTGCAAAGTATGGAGTCACATATGAAAACGTTGAACATGGGTCCATTATGGCATAAGCATTATGTGAGCAGACTAAAAGTATACCTGTAATAACTTTTGCAGATGCCTCTGCGCTCTGACGATCAAGTGTAGCAAACAAACGGGGTTGTCCCCCTCCCTGAGTAACTCGGTCTGCACCTCTGCCTTCTTCATGCCCGGTCTGATTATGAGAACTACAAGCCTGAGGTGGTGCAACTGCATTAGCTGAGGAACTAGAAGGACGAGTTGATCCGCCACTGAAATTACGTTGCAACTTTGGGCAGTTGGCCTTTATATGACCAATGTCTCCGCAATGGTAGCAACCATGAAACCCGAGCTTGCAGTGACCTGAATGTTGTCGCTTACATGTTCCACAAATACCTTGTTGGTGTGAATGTTGCTCAGCATGACTCTGTCTATGTGAGGATGATGTTCCAAAATTCTGACTATGGCGAGACTGATTTCCATATTTCTGAGTACGCCTGAAAAAAGACCCACCACCTGACTGATGACTGGACTGAGATGGTGCTAATGACTCCTTATTAGAGGAATCCCTTCCACCTCCACTGGATGTACCATTAAACATGCCCGTTGTCCGGGATTTCTTGTTATGCTCTTTCTCTTCTCTCCTTTGTTGTCTGTCTTTTTCTAAGTGCTTGGCGAACCCCACGACAGATGAGAAAGTTGTCATTCCTACCGCTGCAGCTGATGTCGTATCCTTAATGTGGTAAGCCAAACCGCCAACAAACCTGCGAATCTTTGCTCTTTCTGTCTTAACCATGTGAGGAGCATGCTTAGCCAACCTTATAAATTCCATGTAATACTCTTGCACACTTCTATTCCCTTGCTTGAGCTGTTCGAACTCTGTAGCCTTAGCTTCCCTATCCTCTTCGGGGATAAAATTAGCCATGAATGCCTCTTCAAATTCTTCCCAAGTAGGCAGACCATCATCTTCACCTCTTTCATTTTCCCACATCTCAAACCAAGCGCCGGCCACATCTCTAAGCTGGTAAGCAGCCAGCTCCACAGCTTCATCATCAAATGCTTTCATCACTCGGAGGGCTTTCTTGACACCCTCCAGCCACAACATCGGATCTTCATCAACTATAGAACCATGGAACACTGGAGGACTCAACTTTAAAAATTCATTAACTCTTGAGGACTCAGAATTGTTCTGTCTATTTGATGGAGGCGGAATCTCATCTCTTCTCTGGTTCTGGTTGGCCATGAAGGCTTTAAACATCTCCATAGCACTATTGACAACATTAAACATCTGACCTATATCAGGAGATATAGTTGTCTAAGCTGGAGCTGCTACTAGGGGGCGGCACTGGATCCTGAGGTACTGGATTATCATGCTCCACCCCTTTTTCATGTTCAACTCGAGGTACCTGAACCCCTCTGTGGATTTACTCTTCCTTTTCTAGGTTGAAAACTTTTTAGTTATGCCTTGGGCCATAATAGTAGCAAGAGTTTCTTGAGCAACATCCTGAGTGTCGGTGTCAGAGTTGCGAGTACGAGCCATTTCTGCGAATTTTGGAGAAACGAATACATTAGATAATTCCTTAGAGGTAGGATCTACTGCACGATCTAAAGTATGACAAAAAAAAATGAGATTTTTCCTAAATGCTTGTAGCCTCTTGTTTATAAGTATGGCGCGCTTCATACCCATAAACAAGACTCTACTAACACGGCTTCATAGACCCCTAGGACTCCATAAACCTGAGGCTCTGATACCAAGTTTGTCACGACCCATTTTCTGAACAAGCCGAGACCGACACTCGATCACTAAACATGACCGAGCGAACCATCTATGCTTATCAAGTCTCTTATAACTCCAAACATTATATGTAACAAAGCAATACTCTAAACAAATACTTTTGATTAAGTCAAATATTTAAATAGATCAACTCCAAAGCTTTATTCGTAGTAACTACTGAAATTTCTGCTAAGTTATTATAAAGTAATTTATGACTCTCAACCCAACGACTATGTCTATGAAGCCTCTACTAATAAACTGACGCACTGCTCAGGACATGAGACTTCCTGACCAGTTCTCTAAATAAACAAAGTAATAGCTAAACGAAAATGACTCTAAGGAATACTCCACGAACAAAAGCGGAGCTCACCAATAGCACTGGAAAGGAAGGGAGTCCTAACTCGTAGCCTGCTCGCCTGCAAATCCGGTTCCTACGTTGTACCGCAGACCAACGTAGGTTCCCAAAAGAGAACGTCAGTACCATCCATTGTACTCAGTGAGTCTCAACAACAAGGGGAGAAACTTTAATAATATATACATTATGAGCAAAGGTTCTAAATGCATGTAAAACATAAAGCTTATAAGAATAATTATAAATAATTGCATAATAGAAAATTCTTTTCTTTTTCTTCCTTGGTAAAAATACTTCACTTTATACTTTGGGAGTTCCAACTATCCTGACTTAATTCTGTCTCAGTCACCGTGTGATCGGCACGGGTTCGATCCCAACTTGATCGAATAGGCCCAATTCACGAGGTGCCACTCGCTTCATGGTTCTCAGCGCTCATGTATCATACCTTAGCATGGCTAAGTAAATTCTCAGCAACGAGACCCTCGGCTCGTGTGCTCCCTACTTTGGCACAAGTAGTTTCAGGAAGTCAACGCCTTGGTCAGGACCCTCGGCCTGGACGATGACCCCTTCTCAGAATAAAGGATACTCCCAAAAATCTTTTCTTTCTAAAACTTCTTCTTGTGACTTTTCGAGTCTAAATCTGTTATACATACTCATACTGGTACCCTTAGTGTAAGGTAGGAATTAAATAAATATTCAAAAGTATTTATAAAGGTTCTTGATCCATCATGAATTTTCAACATGAAAATGGCATATATAAATAACATAAAAATCTGAAATTTATGCACGTAAAGACAAATAATCATCTAAACTTTATCTAGAAAATAATTCTAGACTAATAGGTATTTACTACTCCAATTAAGTATAAAGAATAACATAAAACAAATCTGAAATTTATGCACATATATTCAAATAATCATATAAACTTTAGCTAGAAACTAGTTTAATAGGTACTAACTACTCCAATTAAGTATAAATAACAACATAAAAATCTGAAATTTATACACATATATCCAAATAATCATCTAAACTTTAATTAAAAATAATCTTAAGCTAATAGGTACTTACTACTCCAATTAAGTATATATTAACTCTCTTATGCAATTCATCAAACACTTTGTGTGCATGCTTTTGTGAGTTAAACCACTTTAGTAAAGGGTTATATCAACTCACCTCAAAATTTCTCGAGCCGATACGTAGGCCCCAGTCCAATTGATACCAGTCAAACAATCGATTCTACAATAACCAGTGTATTTTAATTAATTTTAAAGTACTACACCTAAATATGAAATTTATTATTGATATAGAGGAAGAAGGGAACTAACTACTCAATTCTTACCAATTACTACTTAGGGTAATTGACAATAAGGAAGTTTATATACCTGAATTTAAAAATAAGAGATTTGAGAAGAACCCTAGATTTTTTTTTTGTTGACTGCGTGAGTGTCTGCTTCAGTTTCGTAGCGTTCTGCTTCAGTTTATTGTATAAAGCTTCCTAGCCCTTTTTTTTCTTTGCTGAAGGAATGTGTATTTGTTCTGTTTAGGCTTTTTAGCCTTTAGACCTTTTAATACTTATTTTGTTTAAGGTTTTGTCCTTTTCTTCCCACTTTATGGGATTTAGTTCCTTTCTCTTTTTTTTTTAACTCATTTAATAATTACTGATACTCATTCTTTTTTTTTTCTTTTTTTTAACTCATTTAATAATTACTGATACTCATTCTTAGTAATTAGTAATATATATATGGGCAAGATAAAAATAATAAAAATAGTAATAATTTAGTTTAATAATTAGTGTGTATCAAAACTTTTTTTTTAAATTTGAGGAGTGTTACAGTAAAGACTCTAGAGGATACCATATTAAAAGTATCCGTGGGCCGTTTTAGCCCAACAACAACATTAGTGGAAGTCATCCAAATATTCTGCTTGGTAAGCTATATGTAATGCACTTTGACCTTACATTTGAGATTTAAGCATCAAATTCTCTTGGAACAGAGATCACAGAATCCAATAAATAGAAGGAAGAATCTAACTAATCTGCATAAAGCAAGAGTACATCTCATCTGGGCACTACCAAAAGGCAACCTCTTTACCATAAAGTTAGCCATTCTTCAGTCCTCACTAATATAAAATGCCACCACCATTTACATCATTTCTCTTCCTCTCCCTTATTCCCTTGACCATCAATGTTTAATAACCAACCAATGATGAATTTCAAGAATTCTTCCACTTTTATATCCTTCATTTTACTCATTATTTTTCCTTCATTAATCTCATCACAAGCATGCCAAAGATTTTGTGGCAACATACCGATGAAATACCCCTTTGGCACTGGACCTGGCTGTGGCGATCCGCGTTTCCAGCCGTTCATTACCTGCAACAATCAGCAGCTCACATTCAAAACTCACACTGGATGCTACCCTGTCACATCCATAGATTACAACAGCCAAGTTTTATACATCAGTGATCCTTCTATGTCAACTTGTGCTTGTACACAACCAAGCAAAGGTTTCAGTTTAGACTGGAAAGCACCATTCAACTTTCACGATGAAACAGTTTTTGCTTTGCTCGATTGTTCAACTGATTCTTTGCCAATTTACCAGTCCAACGGAGGGATGAATTCGACGTTCCCTCTATGTGATTCTTCTCAGGGGGATCCTGTTTGTAGTCTTCTCTATTCTTGCCAAGCAATGAGCAGGCTTAATCTCCCAACTTCCACTTGTTGTGTTTACACTCCAGTTGATCTTGGGCCGTCGTTCGAGATGGATTTGGAGAAACTGCACTGCACATCTTACTCAGCTCTCTATGGTTTCAATGGTCAAGATGCCAATCCACAGGCCTGGAAATATGGAGTGGCATTGAAATATAAGTTCAATTTCAACAATGATTACCCTGAAATGTGTGCTAGTTGTGAAAAGACTAATGGAGTTTGTGGATATTGTGGTCCTTATAATTCATTTATTTGCAACTGTCCGAGTGGAGTTAACACAACAACAGATTGTTTTCTTGGAGTACCCTGGAGTAACAGTTTTAGAACTCTCCCTTGGCAAACTGGTAAAAGAAATTTCCACTTTTTGCTATGAAATTTGGACAGATTGTCCTTGAAATTTTTTATTACCGCACGGTGTGGGATAATACTAGGTATGTTGTTGTTGTCCTCGTCGTCATCTATTGCTTCTTAAGTCTTACAATTACTGTGTTATTTTTTGCAGGGCTGTTATTGATCAATGCTTTGGTATGGTTTATTATTGTGTCCCTGATGTATGATCAAGCATAAATGGAACTCAAGGAAGGAATTTGAGTTGAAGTCTTTTTGCTTAACATTATTTGGTTTTTGGAGAATCCACAATCTCCTTTGCTTATTCTAATTTGTTAACTGTGAAACAGAACTGTTGAAAAGAAACAAAGGGTAATGCAAAGGCTGGATTTTCTAGTTGATCCTCAAGTCAATGTTCCATAAAATTGTGCAACAATGATTTTGGATTTTTTTTTATTACTGTTCTCTCTGTTTTCTCCAATTAGATCTTTGTGATAGAGGCGGACGCACACTTAACAAGAGTGGTCACCGGCACCCGGTAACTTCCGCAAGAACTTCATATATACTTGCAAATGTCTTCAAGAATAGTCAAATATTAAGCATAGGCCGTCGTATCAATCTTTATGAGCAGCGATAAATTTACATTGAATGTTATGATGCCCCATGATTACTGAATTATGGGTCCGCCTCGTGAACTGCCAGATAACTCAAAAAAGGCAAGATTGAACAAGTACTATTACTATTTGGGAGAATGGAACCAAGACTTTGCCTTTTTTGTGGCCTCAGGCTACTGATTAGGTCTGTCCTCATTGACATAACCATATAGTGTAGCAATAGGTATTAGCTAACATTTTTTCAAATGAAGCGGCATGATTAGTTAGGATTCATCTATGACCTAAATGACACAACTAAACTTGGGATAAATATTATACTGAAGAAGTTCTCTTTGAAACATCAAGTTCGAATATCTGGATAAGGAAATGTGACTAAGGGTGTGTTTGGTATGAAGGAAAACATTTTCTGGAAAATGTTTTCCAATTTTCCCATGTTTGGTTGGCTTAAATATTTTGGAAAATATTTTCCTTATCAATTCATTTTCCTCCAATTGGAGGAAAATGTTTTCCTTATCAAAAGAAAGGAAAACATTTTCCAAAGCTCTTTCTCAACCATTCTCACCCTCACCAACCCACCCCACCCCCTCTCCAAAAAACAGTTTTTTTTAGAAAAATTTCACATCCACCCTACTACCCCTCCCCCCCACCCCGCAAAAAAAAATTTCTTTTACCTTAATTTTTTTTCTATAATTTTAAATTTCTGTTTTCTTATTTTTTTTGCACCACCCACCCCCCCCCCCCCCCCCCCCCCCCCCCCCGCACAAAAAAAATTACTTTTTTTTTGTAATTTAAATTTTTATTTTTTTCGATTTACTGCCCCACCCCACCCCCCACCCCCCCCCCCCCCCCCGAAAAAATTTTAAAATATATTTTTCAGTTTTTAATTTTAATATTTATCATTTAAAGACTCAATATTTTACAAGTTCCAAAATTATGAGTTCGGAAGTTTACGGGTTTAGAAATTATAAATTTACCGATTCGAAAATACGCAATTTTTGCGTTAAAAAGTAAAGCATCACATTAGTTCCTTTAGATTGTGTCAATTTTTAGAGACTTCGGGAAGGGGAGGGGTGGGGGAGGTGGGAGGGGGAGGGGTAGGAGAGTTGCAAAAAAATATTTTTCTAAAAAAACTATTTTTTACTCTCTAACCAAACATAGAAAATATTTTCCGGAAAATGTTTTCCACTTACCAACCAAACAAGAGAAAATAAGTGATAAAATCACTCATTTTCCATGAAAACATTTTCTAGGAAAACATTTTCCTTCATACCAAACACACCCTAAGACTGTTAAAATGTCCTCAAAATCTCATTTTGATTAAATACATTTATAGAATTCACAACTATTTCCAAGCAAGGCCTGCATGTCATTTTAGAAATGTTCTTAAAAGGTTAATAAACATATAACAGAGGGTTACTGTTGTTAACAAGCACAATTTCCAAAGCTCTTCTTACCAAAATCAAGACATAAACCTCGATCATATTCTGACACTAACATAAAACTAAACACAACCGCAAAAGAAAATTAATTACTACATTCAATATATAAAGACCACGAAATTTTGGGACAACACAAGTAGAGGTCATTACGACCATCGTAACCTAACGGGCACTGGCCAAACGGGCGTATGGCCTTGCCATTTAATCTCATGAGACATATTGTGGGACATTATATTGGCCTAGAGATGAATTAATAAAAACAACATACACACCACAAATGTTATATGGAAAAAGTTCCTTATTCTTTTGAGCATCTCCACGCCAAGAAGGAATCACTTTGATCCCCAATGTTCTTTCTTTATCACAAAGCAAATTCCCCATGGCGACAGTGGTAGGCAAAGTTTTCCACCCATTTAGTTCTTAAAATGATTCTTATTCCACTTAATTGACCGTCCTTATCATTTGCCTTTATGAGTAGAGGTTACTAATAAAACTTCAAATGAGGAAATGAAGGTTCTCTAATTCTTTAACATAGGTATATACATCTTGAACTGTTTTCCCCACCCTTAACAAGAGGTTTCCAGTTCGAGCTTTGAAAATAGAGAAATCCCGGATAGGAAGCGCTTCTTCCCTAATAAACTTTACGCAATGCGAATCTGAATTAGTTGGGCTAGTGAATTTTAGATATCAAATCGTTAAACACTTAAACCAAAAAATAAATAAAAAGTTTAAGAATCCAAGAATTATAAGATGACGATTTCCTCAACTCCATAGACTATCTTCCGTTGGTGCTAGCCGATTATATCAAATCACACCACATGATTAGGCTAAGGAATTAGGGAAAGGAAGAAAAAATGACGCAAGACTAGATTCCATGTATGAATGCTCAATATATTAATTATTCCTAAGCATTTACTAGCTAGCCACGAATTTA
The DNA here is from genome assembly GCA_032618575.1 of Nicotiana noctiflora. NCBI lineage: Eukaryota > Viridiplantae > Streptophyta > Magnoliopsida > Solanales > Solanaceae > Nicotiana > Nicotiana noctiflora. The sequence goes on along the minus strand of JASVEL010003390.1, from coordinate 66,498 downwards.
TTTTTTATCAAACATCCAAAAAATTTCCTTGCTATTTCTTGCTTAGGGTGATCAAAACGTTTCAGAGTAACATATATCTATATCATATATCATATACTATATTATAAGTTTGAAGACCTAAAAGAAAAGTTAAAACACCAAAACACCCATTAAAAGCTGAATGGCCATTTTGCCCTTCAATCAAATCTATTATATAGAAATGAGAAGATGGTCGACCACCGGCATTTTTGCAAATCTAGCTTTATTTATGGGCAAAATGGTAAATACATCACAACAATTAAAATGAAAATCTAGAAGGTTCCCTTTTCTTTTTAATCTCTAATAAGAAAAAAAACAGAGCGGCTCCTTTCTTCATCTTTCTCATCCTTTATCCAGGTAAGCCTTTCTTTTAAATTTTGCTGAAATTTGTCTTTGTTGTCTTTGATCTTTTCAATTTTTGGTCTTCCCATGATATATTTGTGCTGATTTTCCCCGTTTCTTTGTGGAACTCCAGTCTTTTTTTGCTTCATTGTTATTTCCTTAATAATCTTTTTGTTATTGAGCTTTTCATCCACCGCCTCTCTTCTTCTTCTTACCTACTTCAATTCTACTCTGTCTACTTATGTGTAGTGTTAAATTTTTAGGTTAGCCCTTCTCCACTATACCAACTTTCTCCTGCCACATTTTCATATACCCATTTGGTCCTTTCTTTCTTATTCGTTCTATTTCATTTCTATCCTCTTTCTCTATATTCCAATTTCCAATTCACTTGCAACATGATATTTGCTTTAAGTTTTTCTTTTCGTCATTTATAATTAGAGGTTTGGAATGGCTAATTCTGCTAATTCTTATTCTCTATGCATGTAGATTATATTCCTGGGGATCGTTTCACGTGTAAGGAGGCTTATGTGACAAAGAATGTTTAAGTTCCAACGGTAGAATATCAAGCAGGACAAACCAGGAGAAAGGGTTGATTTCAGATTCTCCAATTTCTAAGCCGTCCTTCAGGTACATTGCACATTATATTCACACCCTTTCAATTTTAGTTCCTTTTTTTTAAAAAAAAAAAATCAGTGTTTTGCTTTTGTTTAGTTAATTAGCAATTATTCTAGGGTAAAAACTACACCTTTAACAATGGATACAAACTTTTAAAATATTTCAACTCTATATTCATTTTTTTAACTGACTTATCTTTCTTCTAATTTTGATTTTGTATCGACTTTGTGCCCACTAAGATACAACAATGATGACTCAATATTTTGAAAGATATTGCATCGTCTAGAACTCAAGAAACTAAGGAACAATGACTCGCTGATAGGAATCTGCGATGTCGCTCTAGATATGCACAAATGTCACCGAATAGGAAACAGTCATTTTTGTTGCAATTGCAAGCTAAGAGAGCTGAATCAAAAAAGTAGCGACTTAGACATCATTCAGGTAGTCCTCAACGTAAGCTGGTACTCAATCTCATACATAAAGTGTTCTTACAGTTGTTGATTCTCCGAGACACCATATTTAGATACATGCATATATAGGTATAATTTGATGCATACATTGGTCTACCATTGTTAAAGCTACTTTTTAATTTGTAGGATAAAGATGATCATTCAACCTAAAATATAGTTTATGAGGAAGTCATTCAAAAACCGCTCTCTTAAATTTGGTATAGTTATATCAATGATCATTCATTGCTTCTCTTTCCATAAAAATTTAATCATTAATTCTTATACATTGACTCTACGAACTGCTTTATAGAAGTGATTTAATTTTCTACAGGCAGAAATCAAAACAGAGAGGCAGAGGATACTTCTTTTGGATACTTCTAAATCACATGTGGAATCAATACATGCTGGAGGGAGATATGACTTCATTGTGGAACATGATGTGAAAGAACTTGGTGCACACACGTAAGATTCATGATAAAATTCGTGTTGTAGGTTGATAGGAACCTTCTACCAATAAGATAGTTCACTTATTCAATTGCTTCACTTTTTAGGTTGGTATTCACTACTCTTTATAGTGACAACGATGGTGAGCGTAAATATCTTCCACAATATTTCAAATTTATGGTCGCGAACCCACTTTCTGTTAGAACAAAGGTACATCCAAAAACTTGTGTTGTTTTAGTAATTTTATTGTATTGTGACAGGATTCTATATACTTTACATTCTATGCACCGGGAGCAAGTCTTTACTATATTTTTCTACTATTCTAATATATTTCATATTTGCTTCTTTATTGTTGATTTATTTCTCAAGTCTGGATGTGCTTTTCAAGATAATAACTCTTGTTTGTTTCTGCAGGTTCGCGTTGTTAAGGTAGGTTGGTTCAAGCTCATTGAGTGTAAGTCCATTATCTTGCGTTCTTACTGGTAGGCTGAATATCTTAGGAAAATAGGTCAAGAATGTCAATTTTGCAGTTATTATTTGCCAGTGAATGCCAGTTTGTGATAACATAGCATCTGACTTACCCGTTTTATAAATCTGCAACGTACTGCCACCAATCTCATTTGCTTATATGGAATGTCAGTTATTTCAACTCATTTGGGTAGTTTTTTGTCACTAAAAGGATAACGTGAGATCGCATTTGATTTTTAATATTACAAACCATCTTGTCTTTTGAGAATGATCTACCAGAAGCACCAATATCAGCTTCTGCATTCTAATACTTTTGTTGTTCATGACAGTTAAGTCTTTTTCCATCCCAGGGAACTACCTTACAAAAAACCAATTTTCGGCTAAATATTAACTTATTTTTCCCTCAGTAAGTTCGGGTTCTCCATCCTTATCATATCTGATTTAAATTCCGTCCTTTATTTTAAAGTTTCGATCGGATTCTTTTGGGATTTGAAAGTGAGGCACGAGGGAGAAGAATTTCCTCAAACTATTGGATGCTCCGTCTGTTCAAGTGAATGCAATCTAATCTTCAATTGACTTTCACGGGAGAATTGCAATTTACTATGAAGAAACCTATATGCTTTGGTTATAAAAAGCTAACAGTGACAATTAATTAGTGTTTCAGTACCGAGCTTTCCATTATTCAATTTCTTATGAGAAGCATAATCAGAAGGTGAGGATTTTATTTACTTCAACAACATTACATTATTGACATAGGATTATTCATGTGCTCAGAAAGATTAAAAAGCACCTATTTTGTACTCCCTACACAACCCAAGATAAGCACGAAATAAAACATCTCTTCTTGATTATTCAGTTTCATGTCCATTGCTGCTTTATTTGTTGTTGTAAAATTTTGCCTTTCTCCGACTTTTTGTTTCAGAGTGTCTATAATTGGTACTTTTATTAATTTGTTTTATTTCATCTTATTTACTTCAACCCGCTCAATATCCGAGAGAGGGTAGGCTTTTGGCGGCCGCAGAGACGGGGGATAGCTCTTTGTGGGGGTAGTTGTAAGATCGTCTGTCTGTTCAGCACTCGAAGCCCAATAAATATTGATCTTTTATTGAATTTCATTTTCTCTTAGTTTCTTTGTATTGAGGAGTCAAAACAATTCTGTTTCAATATCTACGTGTGTGCACTTGTACGTATGATATATGGTTCTGTCATGCTTATATAATAGGTACTACATGCCTTATGTTATCTACTAAATGGCTAAATATCTATCTTTTGTACATACTGAAGTGCAATAATTTGCAGATATTGTGATAAAGTAAATTGAGGGCCTTATTGAGGCCTATTCCAGGTTGCAATATCATAATGGTTTTCTTGAGGTGATCTATCTTTAGTTGCTTTATTCACTTTTTCTGTTCACATATTACTCCGTTGAGATGCAAGGTAAGGCTGCGTACAATAGACCTTGTGGTTTGACTCTTCCCCGGACCCCGTGCATAGTGGAAGCTTAGTGCACCGGGCTGCCCTTTTATATTGCTCTGCTGAGATAACAAGAGTTCCAAAGTTTAATTCTAACAAGCTTCTTATAATGGGTTACACTACACTACAAATTTTTTGCATAGCGTGCTCACCTCTTCTAAAAGAAAATAATGAACTTTTATGAGATCCTCTGCAGTTTTGTGCCTAAAATTAATTTCAATTTGTAGTAGTTCCTTAATATGCAATGACTAATGTTATTTGATAGAGATGGAAAATTTGTCAGTATAGAAATGGCACACAAAAGTATTATAGAGCCTTAAAAAATTGGTTCTCTACAAATAACACCCATATTTATATACTAATCAAGTCCTCGTAAGTGCACCAAAATATCATTAGATATCAAAGACACGCCCTAATATGCACAAAATTATTCTCCACAACTTCAAGCTTTTTTTGCTCATTTCCCTTCAAAGTGCACATAAATAGTAAAGGAACTGCATTCAATAGAGCAAGACTCTAGGTTTAATGTCTTTTATCTAAGGTTTAGATTTAAAGATCTATATTTGAGGTTCAGAATTAACCATAATGTTTATTTTTTGTATAGTCGCTCTTCATTAAGATTGCACTTTATGAAAGGTGTAGCTTATTCAATTGAATCAAAATTTCATAAACCGCTAAAAGGAACATTCTTGGTAAGAAACTGCACAATAATGAACGATTTATATGTCAGTTTTACCTTAGTTATATTTTATTTTTTTAGTAGATTATCTCTTATCATAGGATGCTAAACCTTAGAAACCAAAATAGTCAAATACACGCTTGCATGTTTACTGTAATTTCCATCCTTCATAAAGAAGAGTAATAGCTATATTTTTCTTTGGCAGGATGAAAGAAAAACACCTCATCTTTACGTGGAACTGAATTTCATTGAGGTGAGATTTTCAAATGCTTAGTCCCTGAATTGTCATATCATAAAGGGGGTAATATTGTTGGCATTTTGACAAATACATTTCACTTTCTTGGCTCGAATACATCAGTTCTAGATGTTTGTCTCACAAGTGACAAGCAAGAAGGCATCTTTTATTGATACTTATAGTCAGTTAAGGGATAAAGTTGGTGAGACAACATCAATCTCATCATGTAATGAACATGTTCAACGCTTGCAAATAGACAAATGTTCTTCTCTTGTGGACTGCCAACTTGGTGATCCCTGCCCTTCATTTATCTTGGGCAAATATTTGATAACATTTCTTTGACGAGGTACCATGTTGTTGAGTCTGAGGTGGATACATCAAGCATTTAATCTCTTCCATTTAACTTTCTGAACCATGTCATTTTTAATACAGTAATTTCTCTATTTTATCTTCTTAGTATAGGTTGAATCTGTAGGAAGAGAAACCATTGGTTTTTAAAGGGTCTCATGTGACAGAAGGGTGTGCTTTTTGTGAAACGGAATTTTAGCTTTTTTCATAACTACATGATTTTTCTTTGATAAGTCAAAATTTCATTACTAAACACCAAGTTGGTGTCAAAAGAATGTACACGTAAATTATAATTTTAACTAACTGGAATCGGGTCATCCACGATCATGTAACAAGTGCGTTAGTTATCTATACAACACTGTATTTTCTCTACACCAGAAATCCAAGTGAAATAAAAAGAACTTTTTATGCCTTTTACATAATTTTTCACTTATTTGAAACAATCTTGTTCTATTAATTTTTCATCATAAGTACAAAAAAGAGACATTTGTGTTGTTTCCCTCTTTTCACTATTTCATGAAATCTAATTTGTTTTCATTTCTTGAATTTGGTATAGATTTATAATTCACTAAAGATTCGAAATTCAAAGGAGTTTGATGAGTGAGGTATGTATATTAGTCTTGAGCAATAACAACTCCCTGAACAATTTAGATTTAAGGAATATGCTATGTAGCAATAATGTCTTGTAGAGTCGTACTCTGCATAAACAATTATTTGATTTCTTTGAATATCTGGCTCATGAAACTTCAGTTTGGCACTTGTAGTGTTATTTAGTAGAGAAAAGTAGGTTCTTTTACCTTCTCATTTCCTCTCCTTTTTGTGATGAGTAATAAAAAGAAAGTTTATTTACAAGCACCAACACTAAATGATATTGAGATAAAAAAGAGCAGTCCAATATTCAAGACATCCCGTATTTGGGCAGGACCTGGAGAAAGGCCTCACCCCAAGAGGTGTTGATGTAGACGGCCTACCTTAATTCAAGCATTAGTGGCTGCTTCCATGGTATGTACCTGTGATCTATAGGTCATATGAATATATATTTACCATTTGCTCAAAGTTCCCCTTCTAAGCTAATGCTGAGATGATATAAAAAATCCGGTATAAGTTCATATTTTATTTTTATAGTAGTGATAGAAACTATATCAATATATCTACTTTCATAACCGTATATGTTCTTGATAATTTGTAACTCATATGAATGCGCTTATTTATTTCTTTAACTTAAGGGTAAGTAAAATGTATCCCTAGAGATCATTTGCATTAAATTTTGGCATATCCATATAACTTTAGGAGTTAGCTTATCAAAGAAAAAGAACCAAGGAATATCATTTTTCCAATTTTTTCGTAATTGTTGACCGATTTAATCTTAAGGATAGGACGATTTTATACTCTTTAATTTATGATGCATCCTTAGATTATAATAGTAGTGTCTTCTCCTTTAATGACATTGTTCGATCTTCTCTAAAGGGTATACCTCGACACTTGGGTAGAGTCTTCTAGAATAGTTTATTTTCTCTCGGGGTCTCTCTCCCCCTCTGTTTCTCTAACTTATCTTTATATCATGGTATTTTTTAAATTGCGGTGCGGGACTTGAATTAATTAAAACTTTCAATACAAATAATATTTAATAGTTTGTTCTCTTTTCAGAATAGGAGCAAGAACCTCTTTTGATGGAAGCAGGATGAATACAAAGTGGTGGTGTTTCTAGGCTTCCAACAATGCACAAATTTTTATAATACTCTTTATGGTTTTTAATAGGATTACGTGATTTATGTTGTACGTACATGGTGTAAGTACTCAAAAATATAATACATATGATTGATCATGTGGTATAAAATGATGGGTAGGAGATAAGGAATTAGTCATATGCTTTTATTAATAGAAAAGCACAACAAAATGAAATTAGCTCAACAAAATGCTTTTATATTTCTATCACTATTGATCAAAAACAGCATTATGCTGTTGTGTTTGTGAAATTATTGTTATCCTTAACCATTTATTGCTATTTCGAGTCTTAATCACATGTAAACATACCAATTATAGTTTAAATTGTTGGGCTCGTGCTATGCACGGGCAAGAACCATCTAGTATTACTCCTATAGTGTTAATGTGTACGTAAATGTAATTACACATTTATGTTTTGTTTCTTTCATCGTCCATGTTAATAGCCTTTCGATATCTTCTTACAGTTTTTACTGCATTACAAATTTTCTTACTTATTACTGATTTTTGGGATCTTTCATCTTTTATTGAAGTAATAATAATTTTCTTGCACAAATTTTCACATTCTTTAAAGTTTTCTATAAAGGTGCAAAATAAGGTGTCTAAAAAATTTATATATAGTACAGTAAAATAAATTAAATGCATCAAAGAAAGATGGCTTTCTCTTCAAAAATAATATTTTTAGTGGTTTTTCTTCTTTACGAAACAACTCGTATTCTATCAAAAACATTCTAATAGAGAACAAGAAGCTAAAGAATGTAGATTAACAACAAGAAGATTATTTGTAGTTTCCTCTTCTAACTTCTCAATTTCTTAAGCAAGTGTCACTTTATCATTTTTATATAAAAGAATTTAAAATTCTTCTCCAAGTCACAATGCCTTCAAGATCTATTTCTATATGGTTATACAGTGCTGGTCATTTCATATTTCAAATTAATTTTTCTTTGTTACTTCCAACGAGTATGTTTGGCTCAAAAGTTAATTGTTACTTTATAAGCTTAAAAAAATCAAAAGATAGAAAAAGGGTAAATCTTAACCAAATATAGTGAACCTAGATATCAGATCAATATAATCGTAATATGGAAGATATTGCACAAATTAAGAACTTCAAGAACGGTTGTTTATCGAAGTTAAGAAAAAAAAAGAGAATGAGAGAGTTGTATTATTAGATAATAACACTTGGTCTGTTACAACGAGGAGTCCTCCTTTATATAGAAAGGGGGCTCCTTTAAAATAATAATAAAAAACGGTCGGAGTGTAGTCGACGTCTTCTTAATGGGGACGCCCAAGTGTAAGTGATGTCGTTCGCATCCTTACGTCCGAACTGTACCCCTGTTATAAAGAGCATATGAGAGGGGTCGTACCCTATCGCCGTAGGCGTGTGAAGGATCGTATTCGGCCCCATACAGTTAGTCCCTCCGCTCGTTAGAGTTACATCATCAATGGGCGGAAATGTCGATCCGTCATGGCGTTGTCGATTCGTTGACACGTGGTCTACTTTTTCAACTGACGTTACAGCCGACATGCGTCATGATTATATCTGCTCCCGAGATGGTTCAGGGGGAGATTTAAATTTTGGTTTCCGGCCCTTTTTCGACACATGTCTCTTCGATTTTTGTGTACCTTAGCCCTATAAATATAGGGAAGGTTCAATCTTTGTTATCTTTTGAACTTCTCAGACTTTTTACTCCCTCAGTTCATCTTCTTTGAAGAAAACCAATATCTCTTGCTTTAAACCCTTCGGTTTCTGTTGAAATCAGTTTCTTTAATCATCAAAACTCAATTCATATAAACAATCAGCATGGCAAAATGTGGTCAACAAAATATGAGGGACCAAGATGATGCTCCTTCTAGGGTTCCACCATCTTTGGATGGTGGGAAAATGACCAAAGACCCATTGTCCCTCTTAGTGTGGACAATGTTCTTCCTATAGAGCTTTATGCTCAAAGGAATTTTCTAACTAGGAGCTCGACTCCCCCGTGGGATCACACTGAGTTTCTTTAATCCCATTTGAACGGCTTACGGGGGCGTGCCAAATTCCTAACTCGGTGGTTATGGAGCCGGCTGGGACCGACTCCTTTAATGTACACCGGCTAGGGTTCTACGCTTTTTATGAGTACCCATTCCTGATCGGGTACGATCTCCCGATTTATCCTTTGGCGGAGGAGCTTTGCCGCTTCTATAGTGTATGTCCGGCTTAGCTTACTCTGTATACTTGGAAAGTGTGTCGTATTTTGACTACTTATGCGACCAGGGCCAAACTCGACGTCTCGATCTATCATCTATTACAGTTATTTAACCCCAGCTATATGAGGGGCTCTATGCTACAGTTAAAGAGCCGTGGCACGAGGGGCTTGATTGTTAGGGCCGACGACAAGCCCAATCGTCGCTTCTGGTTCAAATTTTTCTACATCAGGACGGAGGACCTGGTGTCGACCCCTGAGGGATTCCCGGAGAGGTGGAACCCAAAACGTGAGTGTTTTTACCTTTATTTAGTATCTTCGCAACCTTTGGCCGTTTAATCCTTATAACTTCTTTTTCTGCACTTTAGTGCAGTGGGGGCTTCTCCACCCGACCTGTCGAAGACATAAGGTCGTGTGTGAAAAGGGTGATTCCTTTTGCGGAGGAATGCCGTAAGTGGTCGGCATTCATCAATCGATACGGCCCATCAGGTAACGTCTCGACCTGAATTTGGAGATTTCATTTGAGTGTTGTTGCTTGACCTATCTTATTTTGGCAGGTTGAGGTGCTCCCAGGATAAGGAGAAGGTGGAACAGTTCAGCCCCATCGGTAGCGAGGAGCGACTCTGGGGATGAGTACGTGCCCTGAGAATCTTCAAGCGAGGGCATCCCCAAGGTCACCCAACTTGAGGCAGTGCCTATGGCTGAGTCTACAAGCAAAGTGACTCCTTCACCTCCATATCCTCAACCCGAGGAGGAGACTTCCAAAGGCGAGGAGTCGCTGGAACGGAATAGGCGTCAACTGATGCTTGGAAAAAGAATTGCTACAGAGGATGAGAGGGCGAGTGAGCCCCGTCCAGAGTCGAGGCCAGTCTTAATAGTTGATGCCGTTCATTCGAGGAGGTCGGCTCCCCTGAGGAGCGCGGTTCCTGATATCTCCCTTGCACATGTCCTAAAGGGTGGTACGTCGGCAGCTGCTGAGGCGGTGGGCAACGAGGAGAAGGAGGGTCCTGGGCCCCTACGGTCGAGGACGTGCAGCAGAGGGATAACGCCCGTGTAGAGATGGTGACGGTTGGACCTAACTGCCAGATCGTGATTCTGAGCGGGTACAACCTATTACTGAATAGCGAGCAGGCCGCATTAGATATGACTCTACTGTGTGCGGCCACTGAGAGTGAAAGTTTAAAGGATGTCAGCGATAGGGACCTATCCCAAAGAGTCACTAGTGCGGCTTTGCAGGTATATTTCATTTTTTACGTTTTATAGAATAAACCCTAGGTGTATGCCGATTTGTTTTCTTTTCTTCAGACCCTCGTTTTGGAAGTAGAGAGGGGCCTACAAGTGCAGAAGAAGGCCGCCACCCTTAAGAGTGTGGTGAAGAAGTATAAGGAGTGTCGCGCCAAGCACCAGATGTTGGCGGACCTATATGCTTAGGGCTCGCAGTTTCAAGTTTTTTGCGTGGGCCTGAAGCAGTCAGAGGCTCAGTTGCGGGAGCGAGTGGATCAATTGGAGGAAGTAGATGATTATTTAATGATCGTCTTGGCTCGGAATACGGAACTGGAGACTCTTCTTCAGTCAAAGGAAGATGAGTTGGATATTGGCCGTGGGGTAGTGGCGGAGGCCACTAATTTGCATACCGAGGTCAATGTTCTAACCGCCGAGCTCAATGCCAGGATGGCCGAGATTGATGCTCTTAGGCAGGCGGCAGCGACTAGGTCTGACGACTGGATGTCTAGCGAGGCACATGACATGTGGGTATACGTTGAAGCCAAGCTGGTAGTGTATGAGGATTTGCTTGCCGTATGTCGTGCCACTGAGACAGAGGTCGAAGATCAGCATCGTTTGGTTGGGTTCGCCTGAGAAGCTTGTGGGTATAGTTCCGATTGTCCGGACCAGGCGGGCTATACCCTAGAAGACGTAAACTATCTAGCTTCCGGGTCTTGGATTTCTGTGGCTTTTCGGACCGAAGGCGGCAGTGGGCAAGATGATTGGCCAGCTGGTGACGGTGAACAAGGTGGTGGCGGCTAGAATTTATATTTATATTGCTTTTGTAATTTTTTAGGGTGTAAATAGAACCCTTTGTAAATGCATACCTCTTTTTCTTTTGAGGAAAATAAAAGTTGTTCTTTTGATATTTCTCTTTGCATATTTTATTTTGGGTTCTTGTCATAGTAATATGTGTGGTATCAACCGTTGTTGAGTTTTTTTCGTTTGTCGTGATCGAGCTAAGTCGACTTTTTATGACAGTAGCCTTGGCCATTTATTCGTTTGAGATGGTCGTGACCATGTAAGTGATCTCGACCGTATCGAGTTAACTTTTCGTAATTGAGCTAAGTCGGCTTATTGCGATAGTGGCCTTGGCCATTTATTCGTATGATATGGTCGTGACTATGTAAGTGATCTCGGTCGTGTGGAGTTAACTTTTCGTAATCGAGCTTGTGAGCACGTGATTTTTGCCTTACTTGAGAAGTACTCCCAGAAAATTCAAAAAAATAAAAATAGTTTCGTGTTGGGTATGATTTTTGTGATTTTTGTGTTAGTTTATCTTTTTGTGTGCACGTTTATTTATTTAAATTAAAAATACAAAAAAAATATATATGCTAAGTTTTGCATTTTTAGTGTTTGATATCGAAGTCATGTGATTTACATTTTTAGGCAATATGTAATTGTGTACGTTAATTGTAGTAAAAATAGCGGTGTTATAGGTTAATATATATACATATGTGTGTATATATATATATATATGTATATATATACATATATATATATATATATATATATATATATATATATACACATACGCATATAATACATCATGAAGATCCGATCTAGGCCAAATTCAGTCTAAAAGCCAAGCCCAAACGGATTTCTTCTAATCCAGCTCAAATACCCGTCCAGCTTCAGCCTGTGTAACACTTGATCTGGACCGTTGGATTTTATTATCCAACGGCCCAGATTAATCCTTTAATTCTAATACACATTCAGCCTATGACTCGACCAAACGACACCGTTTGGTTTAAGTGAGAAGATCCTGATCGTTGATCAAGTTTGATCCAACGATCAGGATTTAACTTCTCAAAACGTATATAAACCCATTTCCATACCCCGCCCCCCCCAAGCCAGACCCCCCCTCTCCCTTCGTCTCCCAAAGGTCCTCAAACACCCAGCGTAACGCCGCCGTGCCCCGCCTGCCGGAAATCGCCTCACGGCGGTTCCGGTAGGCCAATCACCACCAAACCAATGCCAAAACCTTCCCCTCACCTCCCCCATCACGAACCCAGCCTCCACTAACCTCGAATCATGCCGGAGCTCCTCGAATCTTCATTTGAAGATTCGAGTCAAACTCGAACCAATGCCAAATCACCCCAAATTCACACCACAGTCTCCTCACACCTCCCCCACACTCCCAATGACATTGGTTTGCTTCGAATCTAACCAAAAATGCAAAAGCCCCAAATCCGAGCCCAAGAACCCTAATTTTGAAGAAACTCAATTCAAGCCGGATTAGCCGCAATTGAAGTCCAAGGGACTTTAGTCTAGGTGTTCTCAATCGAGAACATCTCGATTAAAGCCCGTTTGGCTTCAATAATTCCACATCTTAGTTCGAAGTTTGGTCGGCAGATTTCTTGCAAGGTATTCATTCCTTCTTTGGTCGATTTAATGCGATTTTTGTGAATATGTGTGTTTGTTTTATTCATTGTTTCAATTCTATTCTAGCATGCTTCTAATTTCTCATAACAGTCGACCTGCTATCCTCCTTTGAGGCCTTTTATTTGGCCAATTCCTCTGTTTTTAGTAGTTAAAATGAATCATGAGTCCAATGTGATTAAAGTCGTCGAGGAATTAGTTCGTAACATTGGTCCCTGAATCTGCCTGTATGCAATTCATTAGAGTAGGGGTTGGTTACTGTTTGATTCAGATTAAAGGGATAATTGGTTGTAGTTAATAGGATAATTGTTTAATCACACACCCATACAAAGGGCTAGTGGAACTGAGCACAGCAGGGCATCCCCACTGAGGTCCCTGCCACCAGCCTTATTGTTTAATGCTTGAGTCCATACCTTGGACAGTAGGTAGTGGGGTTTGCAGGGAATATGATGGGTTGGGAAGTCAGGGTAGGGGGTAACAGTAGGGGCTGCTTTGTGGTTATAAATAGATAGGTATTGATACCTAAAAGGGGGATTCAGACAGTAGGGACTGAAATACCTGGAGAAGCAAAAACAGTAAACCTGGAGAGAACATATTCATACAGACTGGAGAGTAATAGCTAGAGAGTACCTGGAGAGAAAGTAGGCAGTAGGGATTCATTTTCCTTATACACATAAAAGATATAGAAAAGAGAACTACTGTTTCATTGGCTTGGGTCACTGTTTCGATTGTTTTGCTTCAGTGGTTGAGAGTTTGGCCATTGTTGTGGTGGTGTTTGTGTCTGTGTGGCTGTTGGTCCAGTGCTGTGGCTGTGCTACTGTTTCGACTGGTCCAGTGCTGTTGCTTTTGTGTTCATTTGGTGCTGCTTGTCCAGTATTGGGGTTTTTTGGTCTATTGTTGCTGCTGTTAGACATTGTTGTTGTTGCTGTGTCTTCATTGCTGCTGGAACATCTCAGTTGTGTATGCTACTGCTGTGCTGACCATTGTTGGTTGTTGTGGTTGTTGCTGTGGTATTCATTTGGTGCTGTTGGTTCATTATTTTGTTGGCTCTTGGTCTATTTGGTTGCTGGTCTGTTGGATTGGTTTACTGTTGTTGTTACTGCTCCTGCTACTGTTACTGTATTGCCATTGCTCACTCTTCCTTGTTCTTCCGCATTCCAGGTACACACCTCTGTTATTGTAGTTCCTTGGTTCGAAAGAATGAAGTTTGAAGCTTGTGCATAAAGTCTATTGAAACATGTAGTCGCCTAAAGTTCTTATGTTTAAGTACATTCTGTTATTCTCCAATTAAGCTTGTACTATTAGTTTTGGTTATGGAAAAGTATAGCTAGGCCAAAAATACACTGTCGTTAGATAAGCACGTAAACCTGAATTAGTCCGTTGTATCTCTATTCAATCTTCTCTGCTCGTGTGTGTAATCTCCAAATCTGTTAACGTTAGACCTTACGCTAAAAGCAAGATTAGCTAGGGAGTTGTTACTCAACGGAATGACGTAATTAGATTAAAAGAGTCGGGGGTGCATTTCATGTGACCCGACCCCAATTTCGGGCAAGAGTAAATAAAGCATGTCATGAACCACAGGCGCATTTCATGCGATGTGGTTCGTAGCAAGTTTTAAGTAATTTGGAATCAACTCTTAAGTAAGATACAGTGAGATGTAGTTCGCTTTAGATTTGAATCAAAGGCACGCCTCGCCCAATAGTTACACTAATCATATAGCCGTCATAAATGTACATATAAATACTTAGGTTTCGAGATGCGTCGTTTCTTAACGAATATCACGCCTTTCTCAACAATGTAAATAAGTAGTCGATCCGGGCATATATTTTAGTTTTACCTTTTTAAATACGGGTGTGCATTTCATGTGACCCGAATCCAAACCCCGAAATGTTGAATAAGAATATGTTGAGGATCCGGGTGCATTTCATGTGACGTGATTCGAAAGCATATTTTTAAGCAACTTTTTTTCGTAAATCACAACCAATAATAAAAGTGGTAAAAGGGGTATTAACTTGCACTAAGTACATAATTGTAAAAAGCAGATAGATAAGCCAAACACGACAGCTGAGCGACCGTGCTAGAACCACGGAATTCGGGAATGCCTAATACCTTCTCCCGGGTTAATAGAATTCCTTATCCGGATTTCTGGTTCGCGGACTGTTAAATAGAGTCATTCTTTTCCTCGATTCGGGATTTAACCAGTGACTTGGGACACCATAAAATCTCCCAAGTGGCGACTCTGAAGTAATTAAAATAAATCCCATCTCGATTGTCCTTTAATTGGAAAAACTCTTTGCATCCTTGCGGGTGCGTAAAAAAGAGGTGTGACAGCTCTGGCGACTCTGCTGGGGAAAATCTTCTTTAGAATTCGAGCTCGGAATAACTGTTATATTTGGCATATTTTATTATCTGATTTTTTTTACATGTTGGCATCAATGTGCAAAAGGTTGTTTTTACTGCTTTGATATTGTGTGAACTGTACATATAAATTGTGCCGGAACCAATCTCCTCTCTGAGTCTTCTAAATCATGAAGAAGGGTGCACTTCGTGTGACTTCTTTTCCGTATAGTGTCTAATTCCCATTTTAGAACGAGGTTTGGATAAGTTGCAAAACCGGTGAAGCTTCCGTATTCCCGGGTTGCTGCCTCCTCCTCGGCTCGAGCTGTCCGCTCGGGTAAGCCAAGTCTAGAACAGATAAACCTAGGTTTTTAAACATAGAATAACAAAGCTTCATGCCGGATCCCTAGTAGGAAACGTTTATTTGCATCATGTCGCATTTTGGCTTAGGGGACTCAACACAGGGGTTGGGTCCGTCTAGGACAGGTGACCTGAAATGAACAGACTATCCTGCTGCATCCCGTTTGTCTTGCGCATTTATCTGTTATAGACTTGCATGCTGACCGGCTTTAGAGATTAAAAAAAAAAAAAAAAAAAAAAAAAAAATGTGTGTGTTTTACTCTTAAGATAGAAATAGCTTATTTGTTTTCCTTTAGTAAAGTGAATAAATAAATAATGCCGTTTGTTTCATCAAAACCGAACTACGTGGGTTTGATTCTCATTGGATGTGAGATACGTAGGCAACCTCCATCAGGTCCAACTTCACCTTTTGAAAAAATGGCCGAAAAATCAAAACTAACTTTTGTACTAAATAAATCGGTGACGCTGTTTTTAAAAATAGCCGAATGTTCCCGAAAGGGACGCCGGAAGGCTAATTTCGTATAAACGGCCACCTGTGGGTCAATTTTGATTTCGATCAATTTACCCCACAGACTTAAAAGCCTTCGTCCCCGAGACGTTGAAAGGCCGTGATTGAAAACTGATTTTTTATTTTTTTTTAG
The DNA here is from genome assembly GCA_032618575.1 of Nicotiana noctiflora. Taxonomy (NCBI): domain Eukaryota; kingdom Viridiplantae; phylum Streptophyta; class Magnoliopsida; order Solanales; family Solanaceae; genus Nicotiana; species Nicotiana noctiflora. Next base: position 50,539 of record JASVEL010003390.1, on the reverse strand, counting down.
CAAAACAAAGTTGTTTTCTTATTTAAATCACCTTAATAAATGTGCAGGATGAGCACGAATCAGAATAAATCATTTTCGATCTTTAGTGAGGTCCCTCAGCAGCTCCGTATATGGTGGAACAATTTGGAAGACAGTAGCAAAAAGGTCGTAGGGAGAATTTTGGGAGGTTTGGTTGATCTGTTGAATATCGAGCCAAGGGAGGACATCATCAAGGCACTGGTATCTTTCTGGGATCCGACCCGCAATGTGTTCCGTTTTGTTGACTTTGAATTGACGCCCACGTTAGAGGAAATTGCGGGCTATGCAGGACTTAATGGGAAATTAAGAGGGCAATACCTGCTCTCACCAAGACCGGTATCTCCACATGGGTTTCTGGATTTATTGAGCATTAGTCGAAAGGTGAAAAATGATGATCTGTTGAAAGGGTATTGCGATCTTCAATTCTTATATCAACGGTACGGCACTCCTCGGGGTTTTGAAGAGTCAAACCTTGGACTAACTCACGCAGGGAATAGAACCAAGTGGGAGGCCAGACGAATTCTAGCATTCCTAACGACATTCTTGGGGATTGTGATTTGTCCACGCGAAGATAAGAAAATAGAGATAAGTCTGGTAGGAATAGCCGATGTTGCAATCAAAAATGCTACCAGCACGGTGGTCCCTTTGGTTTTGTCCGAAATCTATCGAGCCTTGATCATATGCCGAGAAGGGGGCAATTTCTTCCAAGGATGCAATCTGTTACTTCAACTATGGATGCAAGAACACCTCCATCACCGAACACAATACATGAACCATGGGTTGACCGGAAAAAACTGTATCAGGGGTTTCGAAGAACGGATGATGGGTGCCGTATTCCCTGAAGGCGTCGAGGCATGGCTTGCACGACTGAGCTCAATAGAAGCCGATCAGATTGAATGGGCATTCGGTTGGTTACCCGATACTGAAGTAATATATATGGCAGCCGAGGAGTGTTATATCCTTCTGATGGGGATCCGCAGTGTTCAACCATATGTCCCTCACCGTGTATTACGTCAACTAGGGAGGTTTCAGGTTATTCCTACCGATCAAGACCTAAGGAAGTACGCCATTGAGTTGAGCCCGGGAGTTGTCTTCCCCGAAGAGAAGGTTAGAAGGCTGTGGCACGAATGTCGGTTCCTTGAGCCTAAAACCATGGTCCGGGAACTATCTAAGGGAGAGGTGGACCCAAAGTACAACGTGTGGTTCGGGAAAAGATTTCGGATTCGTCGGAAATGTTCTAAAAGAGCCCATGTCCAACAGTTCACGGAAGATTCACAGGAACAATGGAGTTGGCTAGCAAAGGAGGAGGGGTACAGGACGAAGATTGGCAGGATAGAACAACAGGTCCGGGACCTTCAGTTCGAGAAGAACATGCAAGCCGCCACCGACGAAGGAGACAAAAGAAGTTGGCACAAGAAAATGACTTCTTGAGAGCTCAAATCCAGCAAATGAAAAGAGATGCTGACAGACAGTCGAGGAGTCGGGCCGACGAAAAATTGATAAGGGGTTTGAGAAGTCAAGTCACCGACATCCAAAGAGAATTGGACGAGTCAAAAGCCCAAATAACGAGGATCCGTGCTAGCTGGAAAAAGGAGGCACATCAACATGCACTTCACCTAAAGCGGGTGGAAGAAGATTACACCGATATCATCACTAGCCTGAGGGAAGCAAATGTTGTCCTTAGGGAGCGGGTTTTCAAGCAAGCCCAAGATGCCAGAGCAGACCTCGACCGCTGCCACAATTTGATGGCCCGACTGCAAGGACAAGTGGATAGGCTCCTAGATCAAGTCACCAACAATGCTCGAAGATTGGGGGCGAAAAACCAACAAATAGAGCGGCTACTCGGAGAAAGGGACATGATCAAGGATAGAATTGGAGAAATCGGGCACTATGTCACCATGAAGTGCCTAGCTTGTGAACGAATGCCCCGCGCCGACCTTTTCGCTTCAATTATGGGTTATGTTCATCGGATCATGGAAGAGTTGAGGGGACTGCATAAGGACCTCACACCAAGGCCCGCGGCAAGGCCGAATGATGCCTCGCGGGCCCCCAGGGATTTTAGGGCATTAGATTTTTGATTGAAAATGTATTTTGAAATGTCGAGTCAAGCTAGTTGGCATTTTTATCTTTACTTTCCCAAGTCAAGCATTTTCTTTTGTTTTTGCTGATTGTTGTAAGACGTGTTTTGTAACTACACGGTTTTATTTGATATAAAAGTTACTGAATTTTGCCACAATCTTGTTGCCAGAACTACGCTCGGTCTGATTCACGCGGGGTCGAAAAAAAAAAAAAAAAAAAAAAAAAAAAAAAAAAAAAAAAAAAAAAAAAAAAAAAAAAAAAAAAAAAAAGAATCCAAAGGCTAAATAACAATAAGGCTTGCAAAGATAGTCGAAAAAGAAAAAAAAGAGAAAAAGAAAAAGAAAAAAGGCCGGAATGACGCATGTTAAAGAGTACACGTAGAAAGGGTTATTTGGTTAGGTGCATTGCATCCAACGTGCTATAACATATCCGTCAAACTCGGTGAACTAACAAGTTTGTTGCGTATTCCAGAAAGTTTAGCAGTTGGTTTGACAGAATATACTGGCCAGCCATCACTACCGTACTAGATCCAAAGGACCAGTTACAGTAAGCATGTCGAGTTCTGGCAAGAGTCTTGAGGAAGAAAATCCGAGCTACAAATCATGAAAGAAGAGGTAGACCGGTTAAAACAACAGATAACAGAGATGCACCTGGCCTGGGCCAGGGAACAGTCTTCACCAAACCGCCCTACTCTCGCCTCAGCTCCGGAACATCCGCCCGTCGATCCTTCAACAAGCGCCCCGAGCTATCCATACTTTCAGGGGGAAAACCCATATGCCACCCACATTCCACCAGCCAAACCAAATCCTCCTCCGGTCACCCCTGTTTTTGTGGCCCCTCCACCTGCTCCTCTGCAAAGGCCGGCCAGCGAGCCATATGTTCACATCCACGACAACTCTTACTATCCTCCAGAGCCTACTTTCAGGGCTCCTGAACCACAATCACATACACCCCACTGGGATAATCCGGCAGAACCGGAAAAACACTTCCAAAATTCGGAACACGAGGAAGTGGCCAGAAAAGTTAAAAGCCTGGAGCAGTCCTTCAGGAACATGCACGGTTTAGGCAACCAGGTCAGCGTCGCCTATAAGGATCTGTGTCCATTTCCGGACGTCCAGTTGCCAGCAGGATTTAAAATGCCCAAATTCGACCTATACGAGGGGCATGGTGACCCAGTGGCCCACCTGCGGGGGTTTTGCAGTAAAATGAGAGGGGCCGGAGGACGGGACGAGCTTCTGATAGCTTACTTCGGCCAGAGTCTGGGAGGATCTGCGCTGGAGTGGTACACTAGACAGGACCCCAGTAGATGGTTTACGTGGGATGATTTGGCTCAAGCTTTTATCGGCCAGTTCCAATACAATCTTGAAATAATCCCCGACCGCCTATCATTGCTAAAATTGGAGAAGAAGCCCGCTGAAAGCTTCAGGGAATTTGGTTTCCGTTGGAGGGAACAGGCAGCCAGGGTAGATCCGCCGATGAGAGAGAGCGAGATGGTGGACTACTTCTTGCAGACATTAGAGCCCACCTACTTCGGACATCTGGTAACGTCCGTGGGCAAATCATTCACCGAGGTGATAAAAATGGGGGGTATGATCGAGGAGGGTTTGAAGGCCAACAAGATCATGAGTTACTCAGCACTGAAAGCCACCACTCAGGCTATCCAAAGCGGTACTGGAGGAGTACTGGGGAAAAAGAGGAGAGAGGAAGTTGCGGCCGTCGAGTCCGGGGCATGGTTCAGAAATAGAGGCCCCGCACCCCAATATAGCCCACCCCAACCTCACCACCAAAATTACTCCCACAACCCATATAGCCACCCGCAACATTACTATCCCGCACCTGATCCCCATTTTACTGTCCACCATGCACAGTCCTATTCCGCACCTCCCGCTTCATGCACCGTGGCGTGCACCAAACCCCCGGAACAATCATCCACCCCCAAGAGCTTACAGAAACCCCTCGGGCGCGAGTTTCCGTCCGAACCAGGCATTCAGGGGCGACAGGGCGCCGAGGCCAAAGACTTTCACTCCCTTAGGAGAGTCTTACACTAGTCTGTTCCACCGGTTAAAGCAGGTAGGGTTGCTGAATCCGGTTGAAGCTAAGCTGCCAAACCCTCTTCCGAAGAACCTGGACCATTCAGTGAATTGCGCCTACTGCTCGGGATGTCCGGGACATGATACAGAAAAGTGTTGGAGGCTGAAGACGGCCATCCAGGAGCTCATTGACACCCGCAGGATCGAGGTCCAGACTCCAACAGAGCCCAACATCAACCAAAACCCGCTTCCAACTCATCACGAGACCAATATGATCGAGTTGGTACGGGCGGAGGAAGGAAAGGAGAAAGCCTCTCAGACTGTAATGATGATTAAGTCTAGCGGGGCAGGAACGAGAAAAGGGCCAAGCCTTGATGAGTCGCCCAGTTGCAAGAAGGACATACCAGGAGAGTCGGAAGCAGGAAAGGAAAGTGTGAACGAGGTACCGGTGAAGCTGGCCAAGATAGTTGTACCAGGGGCAGCAATCAAGCCCATCTTGACAGTAGCGGGCGTTCGAATGGATCCTTTCATCATCCAACCGGCAACGCAGTTGCCAGTAACTGATAGCCGGGCTGTCCCATGGAATTATGCTCGGATTACAACGACCTACGGAGGAAAGGAGGTGAAAGAGGAAGTTTGTGAAGCCCAAGGGTTGACCCGCTCGGGGAGATGTTTTGCCCCTGCGGAATTGAGGAAGACCACTCCGGCAGTATTGAAAAAGCCGGTCACCGATGAAGAGGCGGAAGAATTCTTGAAAAAGATGAAGCTGCATGACTACTCTGTCTTAGAGCAGTTAAAGAAGACTCCGGCACAAATATCATTGCTATCCTTGCTGATACATTCTGAAGAACATCGGCAAGCATTGATGAAAGTCCCGAATGAGGCACATGTACCGGATAAAATCTCAGTGAGCCATTTGGAGAAGATCACCAATAGGATCTTCGAAGCAAATCGGATCACCTTCACCGATGACGAGTTGCCTGAGGAAGGCACCGAGCATAACAGGGCTTTGTATCTTACGGTGAAGTGTGAAGAGGCGGTGGTTACCAAAGTCTTGGTCGATAATGGGTCCAGTGCTAACATTTGTCCTCTCTCTACACTGGGCAAATTGAAGGTAGACATCGGCAGGGTACGCAAGAACAGCGTATGTGTTCGAGGGTTCGACGGAGGAGGCAAAGCGTCGGTCGGTGACATAGTGCTAGTCTTGACAATCGGGCCAGTGGAGTTCACCATGGAATTCCAGGTGCTGGACATGGTGGTGTCATATAACCTCCTAATAGGGCGACCATGGATTCATGCCGCAAGAGCAGTTCCATCCAGCTTACACCAGCTCGTCAAGTTTGAATGGGACCAGCAGGAGATCGTCGTCCATGGAGAGAACGATCCACAATCGGGCACCATCATTCCCTTTGTTGAAACAGAAGAAGATGTTGGGCCGTGGGTATATCAGGTCTGCGATGTGGTGTCCGCCCACCGAGTTCCGGAAGGGGAATGTATTCCCGGCGACAGAACAATTACTGCGGATGTCATGGTGGCGCATGAAATGTTGCGACATGGTTTCGTACCCGGTAAAGGTCTAGGTGCATCTCTGCAAGGAATCATACAACCGGTATCGGTGGTCGAGAACTTGGGAACCTTCGGCTTGGGATTCCAGCCAACCTCAGAGGACATCCGGCGAGCAAAGAGGAGTAAGCAGAAAACATGGTTGCTCCCAAAGCCTGTTCCACGCCTCTCCCAATCTTTTGTCAGGTCCGGAGCAAGAGGACATCCAGCGCCAAAGATTCCCGGTCCTACGGTCAGGCCAGACAAAGAGTTCTTCAGGAAGTTCGAAAACCTATTCACAGATGTATGTATGCTCGAAGATGGTGAAGGATCCAGTCATGCCGAGATACAATTTGTGGGACCAAAGGCAAAACTGAATAATTGGAAGGCTACTCCTCTCCCTGTCCGGAAGGAGTCTTGGTAGTTTGTCTTGGATTGTTTTTCTTTCGAAATGTTGTGTTGGGGGTTTGTCCCCGGAGTAAAATCCCGTTTGTTTTGTTCATTTTTTATTTAAGTTTGCAGTTTGTTTTCCCTTTGTACAATTCCCATCAATGAAATTTGGTTCCTTCGTGTCTAATTTTGTTTATCTTTTCTTCTTTTTACTTTTCTGAACAGCCTTCTTGCAACTGATCTTAATGATATGGCGTGCTTAAAGATTAATCAACCCAGCCTAGAAAGTCAATCGGGTTTGGAAATAATAACACATGAAATAAGAAGTGACGAGAGTGAGTCAGAGTACGGCGATGATGAAGCCGTGGAAGAAATCGGTGAAGAATTAAGTCACTTCGAGGAAAAGCCCAAACCGAATTTAAATGATACCGAGGCCGTTAATCTAGGGAATGCGGATGACGTCAAAGAAACCCGGATAAGTGTCCATATTAAACCCAATCTGAGAGAAGAATTGATCAAAACACTCGTGGAGTTTAAAGATATTTTCGCATGGTCGTACGACGACATGCCAGGACTCAGCACTGATCTAGTGGTTCATAAATTACCCACTGATCCGGCATATCCTCCCGTCAAGCAAAAACTGCGGAAATTCAAGACGGAGATGAGCGTGAAGATTAAGGAGGAAGTAACCAAGCAGTTGCAGGCGAAAGTCATTCGTGTCACTCGATACCCTGAATGGTTGGCTAACGTAGTACCGGTGCCAAAGAAAGACGGAAAGATCAGAGTATGCGTGGACTATCGCAATCTCAACAAGGCAAGTCCTAAGGATAATTTCCCACTTCCCAATATCCATATCCTGATTGATAATTGCGCCGGACGCGAAATTGGATCCTTTGTGGACTGTTATGCGGGATATCATCAGATTTTGATGGATGAAGAGGACGCAGAAAAGACGGCTTTTATCACACCGTGGGGGACTTATTGCTACCGAGTGATGCCGTTTGGTTTGAAGAATGCAGGAGCAACATATATGAGGGCGATGACTACGGTATTCCATGACATGATACACAAGGAAATTGAGGTGTACGTGGATGATGTGATCATAAAATCTAGGCGTCAAGAAGACCATGTTGCCGACCTCGGGAAGTTCTTTCAAAGACTTCGAAGGTACGACATCAAGCTCAATCCAGCCAAATGCGCATTCGGAGTTCCGTCAGGAAAGTTGCTAGGATTCATCGTCAGCCGACGGGGCATTGAGTCGGACCCATCCAAAATCAAGTCCATTCAGGAGTTACCCCCGCCGAAGAATAAAACAGAGGTAATGAGTCCGTTGGGAAGGTTGAATTACATCAGTAGGTTTATTGCCCAGCTTACGGCAACTTGCGAACCCATATTCCGCCTATTGAAGAAAGACGCTGCGATAGAACGGACGGCAGAATGTCAGGAAGCGTTTGACCGGATCAAAGGGTATCCGTCAAATCCACCCGTACTAGTTCCGCCTCAACCGGGCAGACCCCTGATTCTTTATCCGACGGTCTTGGAGAATTCGTTGGGCTGCGTCGGCAGCATGATCTTACCGGCAGAAGGAACGGCCATTTACTACCTCAGCAGGAAGTTTACAATCCACGAGGTCAAGTACACTCATCCGGAAAAGACATGTTGCGCCCTAACTCGGGTAGCCCAAAAGCCGAAACACTACTTGTCTTCTTACACCACGTACCTCATTTCGCTGTTGGATCCGTTGAAGTATATTTTCCAGAAACCTATGCCTACAGGGAGGTTAGCAAAGTGGCAAATATTACTTACTGAATTCGACATCATATACGTGACAAGGACGGCTATGAAAGCTCAAGCCCTGGCCGATCACTTAGCTGAAAATCCCGTTGATGACGAATCCGAACCTTTGAGGACGTATTTTCCAGATGAGGAGGTAATGCAAATTGAAGGGTTAGAATTAACCAAGGATCCGTGGTGGAAGCTCTTCTTCGACGGAGCGGCAAACGCAAAAGCAGTCGGAGTAGGGGCCGTGCTCATATCTCGAAACAGACATCATTATCCCGTTATCGCTCAACTCTGCGCTTTCACCGTACCAATAATACGGCCGAGTACGAGGCATGTATCTTGGGTCGCGATTAGCGATGGACATGGATGTACGGACGTCTTGGTCTTGGGGACTCTGACCTTCCGGTACATCGTATTCAGGGAGAATGGGAAACCATAGATCTAAAGCTTATCCCATATCGCCAGGTGTTTGCATGATCCGACCAAACGCTTTCGATCGGTAGAACTCAGACACATCCCGAGGATGCATAACGAGGTTGCCGACGCTCTAGCTACTTTAGCGTCGATGCTACATCACCCGGATAAGGTTCGTGTCGATCCATTACATATCCAGATCCGGGATCAACATGCTTATTGTAATGTGATAGAAGAAGAGGTGGATGGTGAGCCGTGGTTTCATGATGTCAAGGAATACCTCAGGTTAGGAGTATACCCAGAGCAAGCAACCGGAGATCAAAAGCGAGCTATTCGGCGGTTGGCGAACGGATTTTTCCTCAGTGGAGGGGTGCTGTACAAAAGAACCCCAGGATTTGGGATTGTTAAGATGTATAGACGCGAGTCAAGCCACAACAGTGATGACAGATATACACTCTGGAGTTTGCGGACCACACATGAGCGGGTACGTATTGGCGAAGAAGATTCTTCGAGCAGGATATTATTGGCTCACTATGGAGCCGGATTGTATAAGTTTCGTGCGAAGATGCCATCGGTGTCCGATACACGGAGATTTGATTCATTCTCCGCCAACCGAACCGCATACACGTCAGCGACCATGGCCGTTTGTCGCACTGGGTATGGATGTTATCGACTCCATTGAGCCTCGCGGCTTCCAATGGTCACAGGTTCATTTCGGTAACGATTGATTATTTTACCAAGTCGGCGGAGGCCAAAACATTCAAATCGATTGACCATGAAGGCAGTGGTGGACTTCGTACACTCCCACATCATTTGTAGGTTCTGAATCCCTAAGATGATCATTACAGATAACGGTGCAAATCTTAACAATGGATTGATGAAAGAGGTATGTCAACAGCTCAAGATTACACACCGAAATTCCACAACATATCGCCCAAAAGCAAACGGTGCGGTCGAGGCAGGAAACAAGAACATAAAGAAGATATTGAGGAAAATGGTAGAAGGATCTAAGCAATGGCATGAAAAGCTACCATTCGCGCTGATGGGGTATCGCACTACCGTCCGGACTTCGGTGGGTGCAACTCCTTACTTGTTGGTATACGGGACTGAAGCAGTAATACCCGCAGAAGTTGAGATTCCATCCCTCCGAATCGTCGCTGAAGCTGAGATTGATGACGACGAGTGGGTCAGAACCCGATTAGAGCAATTGAACTTGATCGATGAAAAGAGATTGACAGCAGTATGTCACGGCCAATTGTATCAAAAGAGAATGGCGAGAGCATATAACAAGAAGGTACGTCCCAGGAGATTTGAAGTGGGACAGCATGTGCTGAAGAGAGTTCTACCACATCAGGCCGAGGCGAAAGGCAAGTTCGCTCCAAATTGGCAGGGACCTTTTGTGGTGACTAGAGTATTATCCAACGGCGCTCTATGTCTGACTGATGTCGAGGGAAGATACACCGATATGGCTATCAATTCTGATGCAGTTAAGAGATATTATGTGTAATTCTTTAATGCGTTTGTCAACGTTTGGTTTCGTTTGTGTGTATTTGGCATTTTTCGAGAATGAAATGACAGAGGCAATTTTTCTACTACCCAAACACTTTAACCTTTGTTTCCCCATTTGAGCCTTAATTATTCTTTCATATACCCTCTTTCGGAATCATCTCGGAATCATCAAGAATAGAAAAGAAACAAAGAAGTAATACAAGAAAAAGTGAACTACGTTCGACCTGATTCCTCAAGAAGGATACGTAGGCGCCACACGGCTCGGTCATAATAAAATAAAAATCAAAAATCCCCAAGCAACAAAACTGGGGCAGAAGTCATTGTTTCGTTGGAAAGATAGTGTGGATTCCGAAAGTTGTAATAAGCTAACCGTTGAGGCTAAACCCCTTTCTTCAGCCTCACGCGCAGAAACCATATCAAGAACCGGAAAGACCTCTCGATCAGTATTTGAGAAGTGCCAAGTCATGTGAATGAAAGCCAAGAGTGACATCCCGACCCTCGATTGAATTCAGGATGCACAAGCCGAAAGGGGATAACGCTCTAGAGGGAATCTCAGGGGCGATACCCCGCCGCAAGGAAAGAAAGCATAAATGAGAGAGTCTTAACGGTGAAAACCCTCGCGGGCACCTTAAGGCGAAGGAAGTCGAGAGAAGTAAAATGAGAGAGTCTTACGGTGAAAACCTTTACGGGCACCTTAAGGCGACGGGAGATAGAGAGAAATGAGAGAATCTCATTAGTGAAAACCCTTTGAAGGGCACTGTGAGGTGACAGGACGAGATGGTTACAAGATGTCTGCATGAGACAAGGTTGGGACACCCGTTTACCTCTAGCAGGACGCGGTATCAGAAAGTGATTGACATGAATAGACTGGGTAGTTTAATCTCAAAGGTGCGGCATAACATTGGATCAGGCACACATTCAGATAAGTTTTCCTATTTTTGAGTTCAGAAAAGTTTTCTCTTCTTTTGTCATTTGCGGTCCGTAGTCTTTTCTTTTCTTTTCTTTCATTTTCGAAAATTGATTTTTCAAAGCTTACTACCAAGTCTCCCAAAGCAATATATTGAAAGTGAATAGGCATGGAACAAGGCAATAAGACAGAAGTCGTTACGATAGTAAGATTGGGATGACAGGCTGAGTGGAAGGTTCGCAAGAATTATGGAGTATGATGGACACATGTGGCATGTCCGAAAGATGATTTCACGCAACAGATCACCGGCTAAAAAGAGTCGGACCAAGCCAAAGAGTGGAATAAAAGGAAAAGATGAGAGGTCGTTCGTGGAAAAAGCATCTTCCCAAGCAAGCGTCAACGTCGTCCTCAAAGTTCGAGAGAGGCCAAGCAGCTGAAAGAGAATGGCCTCAACAAGAGTGGCACGACCACTCGCGGCCTTTTGAAACTAACAATTTTTCTTTGATTTAAAGCAGAAAAAGAGGGTCCGACGGCAGAAAAGCATACCGTCCAGAAGTTTATCACACTGGGGCAGAAAATTTTCTCTTGTTGCGAAAATTTTCTGGAAAGCAAGACTCAGAGGATAAGTGTAGAAAGCAACACAAGATGGGGTGATCTTCGAGCATGGTATCATCCCCAGCAGTTATTGGAAAAAGAAAAATGGCTTCGAGATTCCCCCAGCAGTATTACATCCTATAATTTGATCAAGGAAACAAAAGCGTGAGTCCCAAAAGAGGTAGAAGGAAGAGAATGAGGGGTGAAGGAAACAAAGAATGCTTCCTCAGCAGCATCACCCCCGGCAGGCGAGTAAACAGTTCCGAAAATATCCCCAGCAGCCAGAAGAAGAGTAATACGACCGGGGGAAAGCAATTCCAAGACAGGATAATTCAGAAGTGAAGGTGGTCCGAGAGGTAACGCAGGAACAAGGATAGGGTACAAGAGGCAAAGGAAGGTAATCAAGATGAGCCGGGTATCATCCCCAGCAGTTATTGGGAAAAGAAAAAATGGCTTCGAGATTCCCCCAGCAGTATTACATCCTATAATTTGATCAAGGAAACAAAAGCGTGAGTCCCAGAAGAGGCAGGGGACGAAGGAAGAGAATGAGGGGTGAAGGAAACAAAGAATACTTCCTCAGCAGCATCACCCCCCAGCAGGCGAGTAAACAGTTCCAAAAATATCCCCAGCAGCCAGAAGAAAAGTAATACGACCGGGGGAAAGAAATTCCAAGACAGGATAATCCAAAAGAGAAGGTGGTCCGAGAGGTAATGCAGGAACAAGGATAGGGTACAAGAGGCAAAGGAAGGTAATCAAGATAGGATGAAATCAGTTGAAGTTGTAATTGAAGTCAGGGAGCCCGCCTGGAGAATAGAGTGGCGATTTAATTTTGAAGTAGTAGTTGAAGTCAGGAAGCCCGCCTGGAGAACGGAGTGGCGATTTAATGTTGAAGTTGTAGTTGAAGTCAGGAAGCCCGCCCGGAGAATGGAGTGGCGATTTAATGTTGAAGTTGTAGTTGAAGTCAGGGAGCCCGCCTGGAGAATGGAGTGGCGATTTAATGTTGAAGCTGTAGTTGAAGTCAGGGAGCCCGCCTGGAGAATGGAGTGGCGATTTAATGTTGAAGTTGTAGTTGAAGTCAGGAAGCCCGCCTGGAGAATGGAGTGGCGATTTTATTTTGAAGTAGTAGTCGAAGTCAGGGAGCCCGCCTGGAGAATGGAGTGGCGATTTTATTTTGAAGTAATAGTTGAAGTCAGGGAGCCCGCCTGGAGAATGGAGTGGCGATCTATTTTGGTTGAGGAAAGCAGTTGAATGTAACAGAAATCTCCGGCATGAATCCAAGTTCGTAAGCAGAGGGAGGCAACAAGGATCAGAAAAGATAGAATCAGATTGCAAAGGAGAATAGCTCGGAGATCATAAAGAAGGAACCAATGGTAGAAGTTCGGCAATCAAGATAGGCCGAAGTAACAATTGGCAGAAGAGAAGAAGCATCAGAAGGAACATCAAGTCGGACAAGATGGCAAGGAGCACGACAAGATCAAGTTAAAAAGGATAGATAAGAATTTGTAGTACTGTAACTTAGTCTAGCTTTTTATTTTTGTTTAGCACGGTGTAATAAGGAGATCAGTTGAGCAGTGGCAACAGCAGCAACAACAATAACAGCAAGATCGCAACAGGCATGGTAGTCCCAGCTACCAGAACTTCCCGAACTACATTGACCTGATTCCCTTTTAGCCAGGGATATGTAGGAGACCTTTGAAGCAAGGTTCGGTCAAAACTCTTCCAAAATGCTTCATACGGAGTGTTCGAATGGGCAAAAATCGCTTATGTCCGCTCATTTATCTTTGCACGAAAACTCTGCGTGTTTACGCGCAAAGAGGGGCAGCTGTGAGCACGTGATTTTTGCCTTACTTGAGAAGTACTCCCAGAAAATTCAAAAAAATAAAAATAGTTTCGTGTTGGGTATGATTTTTGTGATTTTTGTGTTAGTTTATCTTTTTGTGTGCACGTTTATTTATTTAAATTAAAAATACAAAAAAAATATATATGCTAAGTTTTGCATTTTTAGTGTTTGATATCGAAGTCATGTGATTTACATTTTTAGGCAATATGTAATTGTGTACGTTAATTGTAGTAAAAATAGCGGTGTTATAGGTTAATATATATACATATGTGTATATATATATATATATGTATATATATACATATATATATATATATATACACATGCACATATAATACATCATGAAGATCCGATCTGGGCCAAATTCAGTCTAAAAGCCAAGCCCAAACCCCTCATCCGTCCAGCCCAATATTCACCCAAGCTTCAGCCTGTGTAACGCTTGATCTGGACCGTTGGATTTTATTATCCAACGGCCCAGATTAATCCTTTAATTCCAAAATACATTCAGCCTATGACTTAACCAAACGACACCGTTTGGTTTAAGTGAGAAGATCCTGATCGTTGATCAAGTTTGATCCAACGATCAGGATTTAACTTCTCAAATCATATATAAACTCATTTCCATACCCCGCCCCCCCAAGCCAGACCCCCCCTCTCCCTTCATCTCCCTCAGAAGCTCTCAAAGCCCGGTGTAACGCCGCCCTCTTCCGCCGTACGCCGCCTGCCGGAAATCGCCTCACGGCGGTTCCGGTAGGCCAATCACCACCAAACCAATGCCAAAACCTTCCCCTCACCTCCCCCATCATGAACCCAGCCTCCACTAACCTCGAATCATGCCGGAGCTCCTCGAATCTTCATTTGAAGATTCGAGTCAAACTCGAACCAATGCCAAATCACCCCAAATTCACACCACAGTCTCCTCACACCTCCCCCACACTCCCAATGACATTGGTTTGCTTCGAATCTAACCAAAAATGCAAAAGCCCCAAATCCGAGCCCAAGAACCCTAATTTTGAAGAAACTCAATTCAAGCCGGATTAGCCGCAATTGAAGTCCAAGGGACTTTAGTCTAGGTGTTCTCAATCGAGAACATCTCGATTAAAGCCTGTTTGGCTTCAATAATTCCACATTTTGGTTCAAAGTTTGGGTCGGCAGTGTTCTTATGAGGTATTCATTCCTTCTTCGTTCGTTTTAATGCGATTTTTGTGAATATGTGTGTCTGTTTTATTCATTGTTTCAATTCTATTCTAGCATGCTTCTAATTTCTCATAACAATCGACCTGCTATCCTCCTTTGAGGCCTTTTATTTGGCCAATTCCTCTGTTTTTAGTAGTTAAAATGAATCATGAGTCCAATGTGATTAAAGTCGTCGAGGAATTAGTTCGTAACATTGGTCCCTGAATCTGCCTGTATGCAATTCATTAGAGTAGGGGTTGGTTACTGTTTGATTCAGATTAAAGGGATAATTGGTTGTAGTTAATAGGATAATTGTTTAATCACACACCCATACAAAGGGCTAGTGGAACTGAGCACAGCAGGGCATCCCCACTGAGGTCCCTGCCACCAGCCTTATTGTTTAATGCTGGAGTCCATACCTTGGACAGTAGGTAGTGGGGTTTGCAGGGAATATGATGGGTTGGGAAGTCAGGGTAGGGGGTAACAGTAGGGGCTGCTGGTCAGTTATAAGATGGGAGATAATCTGAGAGTAAAAGAGAGACAGGAGGAAAAAATATATACCTGGGAGAAACTAGAGAAAAGATAGAGTGTGATAAGCAAAAAGACCTGAAGAAAAATAGATACAAGAATACATATAGAAGGATACAGAGAAAAGGCTACTGTTTCATTGGTTTGGAGTCACTGTTTCATCGAGTTTCTTGGCTACTGTCTCGTTGCCTTAGATTCAATAGCTGCTGTTAGTCATTGTTGTTGTTGCTGTGTGTTGTTGCTCTTGGTCGATTGATATTGCTGGCTTGGTTGTTGGTTGCTGGCTGGTCTGTGGTGTTGCTGCCTGGATTTTGTTGTTGCTGTTTGTGGTCTGTGGTGTTGCTGGTCCAGTTTGTTGCCACTGGTTGTTTGTTGCTGGTTGGTCTATTTGGTTGCTGCTTGGTTTGTTGTTGTTGTTAGACATTGTTGTTGTTGTTGTGTCTTCATTGCTGCTGGTTCACTTGGTTTGCTGCCACTGTTTAGTGTCTGCTATTGGTTTAGTTGAGGGCTGCCATTAGTGGTTGTTGCTGTGGTATTCATTTGGTGCTGTTGGTTCATTATTTTGTTGGCTCTTGGTCTATTTGGTTGCTGGTCTGTTGGATTGGTTTACTGTTGCTGTTACTGCTCCTGCTACTGTTACTGTATTGCCATTGCTCACTCTTCCTTGTTCTTCCGCATTCCAGGTACACACCTCTGTTATTGTAGTTCCTTGGTTCGAAAGAATGAAGTTTGAAGCTTGTGCATAAAGTCTATTGAAACATGTAGTCGCCTAAAGTTCTTATGTTTAAGTACATTCCGTTACTCTCCAATCAAGCTTGTACTGTTAGTTTTGGTTATGGAAAAGTGTAGCTAGGCCAAAATACACTATCGTTAGATAAGCATGTAAACCTGAATTAGTCTGTTGTATCTCTATTCAATCTTCTCTGCTCGTGTGTGTAATCTCCAAATCTATTAACGTTAGACCTTACGCTAAAAGCAAGATTAGCTAGGGAGTTGTTACTCAACGGAATGACGTAATTAGATTAAAAGAGTCAGGGGGTGCATTTCATGTGACCCGACCCCAATTTCGGGCAAGAGTAAATAAAGCATGTCATGAACCACAGGCGCATTTCATGCGATGTGGTTCGTAGTAAGTTTTAAGTAATTTGGAATCAACTCTTAAGTAAGATACAGTGAGATGTAGTTCGCTTTAGATTTGAATCAAAGGCACGCCTCGCCCAATAGTTACACTAATCATATAGCCGTCATAAATGTACATATAAATACTTAGGTTTCGAGATGCGTCGTTTCTTAACGAATATCACGCCTTTCTCAACAATGTAAATAAGTAGTCGATCCGGGCATATATTTTAGTTTTACCTTTTTAAATACGGGTGTGCATTTCATGTGACCCGAATCCAAACCCCGAAATGTTGAATAAGAATATGTTGAGGATCCGGGTGCATTTCATGTGACGTGATTCGAAAGCATATTTTTAAGCAACTTTCTCTTTCGTAAATCACAACCAATAATAAAAGTGGTAAAAGGGGTATTAACTTGCACTAAGTACATAATTGTAAAAAGCAGATAGATAAGCCAAACACGACAGTTGAGCGACCGTGCTAGAACCACGGAATTCGGGAATGCCTAATACCTTCTCCCGGGTTAATAGAATTCATTATCCAGATTTCCGGTTCGCGGACCGTTAAATAGAGTCATTCTTTTCCTCGATTCGGGATTTAACCGGTGACTTGGGACACCATAAAATCTCCCAAGTGGCGACTCTGAAATAATTAAAATAAATCCCATCTCGATTGTCCTTTAATTGGAAAAACTCTTTGCATCCTTGCGGGTGCGTAAAAAAGAGGTGTGACAGAGCTAAGTGGACTTACTACAACAGTGGCCTTGGCCATTTATTCATTTTGAGATGGTCGTGACCATGTAAGTGATCTCGATCGTGTCGAGTTAATTTGTCATAATTGAGCTAAGTCGACTTGTTACGACAGTGTGGTCTTGGCCGTTTGTTCGTTTGAGATGGTCGTGACCATGTAAGTGATCTCGACCGTGTCAAGTTAACTTGTCGTAATCAAGCTAAGTCGACTTGTTATGATAGTGTCCTTCGCCATTTGTTCGAGATGGTCGTGACCATGTAAGTGATCTTGACCGTGTCGAGTTAACTTGTCGTAATCGAGCTAAGTCAACTTATTACGACAGTGGCCTTGGCCATTTATTCCTTTTGAGATGGTCGTGACCATGTAAGTGATCTCGACCGTGTCGAGTTAACTTGTCATAATCGAGCTAAGTTGAATTTTTACGATAGTGGCCTTGGCCATTTGTTCGAGATGGTCGTGATCATGTAAGTGATCTCGATCGTGTCAAGTTAACATATCGTAATCGAGCTAAGTCAACTTGTTACGACAGTGGCCTTGACCATTTGTTCGAGATGGTCATGACCATATAAGTGATCTCGAAAAGTCAACTTATTACGACAGTGGCCTTGGCCATTTATTTGTTTTGAGATGGTTGTGACCATGTAAGTGATCTCGACCGTGTCGAGTTAACTTGTCGTAATCGAGCTAAGTAGACTTGTTATGACAGTGGCCTTGGCCATTTGTTCGAGATGTTCGTGACCATGTAAGTGATCTTGACTGTGTCGAGTTAACTTGTCATAATCGAGCTAAGTCGACTTGTTACGACAGTGGCCTTGGCCATTTGTTCGAGATGGTCGTGACCATGTAAGTGATCTCGACCGTGTCGAGTTAACTTGTTGTAATCGAGCTAAGTTGACTTCTTACAACAGTGGCTTTGGCCATTTGTTCGAGATGGTCGTAGCCTTTTACAGTGGAGATGGACGTTGCTTTTCACGTATTGGAGATGGTCATAGACTTTCATACTTTGGAGATGGCCGTAACCTTTCATACATTGGAGATGGTCGTGACCTTTCATACATTGGAGATGGTCGTAGCCTTTCATACATTGGAGATGGTTGTAGCCTTTCATACATTGGAGATGGTCGTTAGTCCGTTAGTCTAGTCCCTTTGGCATGCATGTTAAGAGGGCTTGCAGAGTAACCGGTGTGTCAAACATGCCTCATGAGTATCTCCAAGCATCTCCTCTGTCGCCTCGTTAAAAACCTTTCCGAGAAAACCCAATGGGAACAAAACTCGGGTAAGGGAAAAAGAGTATGACTCAGGGGGTGCTCTTTAAAAATGGAAATACTTGAGGTGAGAGATGTTCCAATTGTTTTGGAGTGTCTTTCCTTCCATTGTCTCCAATTTAAATGACCCTTTATTTGTTGCCATAGTGATTTTGTATGGTCCGAACGGTATGACAACTTCGAAGGTATGATAACACACACAGACTGAAGCAAACCATCTCCCATGAACGGTATGACAACTTCGAAGGTAGTATTGCCTTCGATAAGTCTGATGCCGACGGTTTGTCTTTCCCTCACTATGATACTTTAGTTATTACTTTGCATATCACTGATACGGATGTCAAAAGAGTCATGATCGACGACGAAAGTGGCGCCTGTATTATCCACCCAAGGGTCCTTGGACAAATGGGACTCGAGGATAGGGTAATACTGCGCTGCATAACACTAACAAGTTTTAACAATGCAGTGGAACGAACATTCGGAGAAATAACCCTGCCCGTCGTAGCGGGAGGAGTCACGCTGGAAATGACTTTCCATGTGATGAACCAAGAAATGGCGTACTTCGTCATCATAGGACGCCCATGGATACTCGCCATACGAGCGATTCCTTCAAGCCTTTACCAGGTGATCAAATTCCCTTCCCGGTGGGGAATATTCAACATTAGGGGAGAGCCACGCACCACGTAGGAGTGCTACAAAATATCTCAAGACTGCGCCCACACCCAACAACTAAAAGGGGCAAATGCGGAGACATAGCAATTAGTCGTGTCGGGGACTAAAGTCGACCTGACAACGGATGTCATCAAAGATCCCGATGTCGTGGAAGCATGTAAAGAAATAGTCAAAGACCTCGACCTAGTCCAATTGGACGACGCCGACCCAGCGAAGAAAGCCTACATCGGCCACGACCTCGCCAACCCAAGTAAGTACCATGAATTCCTAACTAACCATGCAGATCTATTTGCTTTCTACCATTCAAGTATGCCAGGGATTCCGCGAGATATCGCCAGTCACAAGCTGAACGTCGATCCATTGCATCCGCCCGTACGGAAAATGAGAAGAAAATTCAATGTCGCAATCAAAAAAGTTATTAGTGAAGAAGTGGACAAACTACATGCTAACGACTCCATCAGGGAATCAAAGTACCCCTAGTGGGTCGCTAACGTCGTCATGGTTAAAAAGAAAAACGGGAAGTAGGGGATGTGCATAGATTTCATCGATCCAAACAAAGCATGCCCGAAGGATTCATTCCCACTACCTTACGTCGACCAATTGATCGACGCCACCGTAGGACATGAAATGTTGAGTTTCCTAGATGCTTACTCCAGCTACAATCAAATCATGATGGCCGAGGAAGATTAGGAGAAGACGACTTTCATCACCCATCAAGGGACTTACTGCTACAAAGTGATGCCCTTCAGGCTCAAAAATGCGGAGGTTACGTACTAGAGGTTGGTCACCAAGATGTTCAAAGAGCAGCTCGGTAAGACCATGGAAGTCTATATCGAAGATATGCTGGTGAAGTCGATGAGAAAAGAGGATCACATCGACCACTGAAAGAAGCCTTTGTAATATTGAGAAGATATGGGATGAAGATGAACCCCGAGAAATGCGCCTTCGGCGTAGCCTCAGGGAAGTTCATAGGATTCCACATATCGCAACGAGGTATCGAAGTCACGTACATGGCTACGGCCATCTCCAACGTATAAATGGCTAAGGCCACCATTGTCAATAAGTCAACCCAGCTCGACTACGACAAAATAACTCGACGATAGTCAAAGTCACGTGCACGGCTACGACCATCTCCAATGTGTAAAAGGATAAAGCTACCATCATCAATAAGTCAACCAGGCTCGACTACGACAAAATAACTCGATGATAGTCGAAGTCACGTTCATGGCTACGGCCATCTCCAACGTGTAAAAGGCTAAAGCCACCATCATTAGTAAGTTGACCTAGCTCGACTATGACAAAATAATTCGACGACAGTCGAAGTCACGTATATGGCAACGGCCATCTCCAACGTGTAAAAGGCTAAGGCCACCATCGTTAATAAGTCAATCCAGCTCAACTACGACAAAATAACTCGACAATAGTCTAAGTTACATACCTGGTCAAGACCATCGACAATATCATGGTTAAGGCAGTTGTCACCATCGATCGCCAACCCTTTTCGATTATGGTGCAAAGCACATAAGTAACAGATAAAGCAACGCCAATATTGGCTAAAATCGCTCCCTATCAGCGGGTAACACAAGCAATGTTCGAGAAGCACACAAAAAAAATCTCTACAATCAAACAATCATCTACTATGCAGGGTGGGGACACCAAAAATAAAAGGTACGAAAGGAAATAGCAAAACAATAACTTCTATTATCATCAAAAAAAATATACATGTGCAACGGGATCTATTTACATCTCCAAAAACAACAAAAATAAAATAAGTACAAGCCCTAACATGCCCCGCCATCCCGTCCGTCGTCCCATACCGGTCCGTCATCTTTTCCGTTGCCGTCCTCAACCTGATAAGCTGCAGAGATCCAGGACCCGGAAGCCAATTGGAACTATATCTGCAGGCTTTTGGGCAACCCGAGCTAAATACCGTTGGTTCTCCACCTCCGCCTCAGTGGCTCGGCCTGCAGCAAGCAACTCCTCAAACACAACCAGCTTGGCTTCGGCATACATCCACATGTCCCGCGCCTCACCACGTACTCCGTCGTCGGACTTGGATGCAACAGCCTGCATAAGAACCTCAATTTCAATCGCCTAAGCATTGAGCTCGGCAGTTAAGGCATCAACCTCGGCATGCAAATTAGCGGCCTCCGCCGCTTCCCTATTACCAACCTCCAGTTCATCCTCCTTTGACTGGAGAAGAGTCTTCAGTTCAATATTTCGAGCCAAAGCAGCCATCAGCTGGTCATCCACCTGTTCCAACTGAACTACCCTCCGCATCAGCTGAGCCTCCGACTGCTCCAAGTCCTCACAAAAACCCTGAAATTGTGGGTCTTATATGAGAAGGTCCGCCAGCGCTTGATGCTTGGCACGGTACTCCCAGTTCTTCTTTGCCACCTTCTTAAAGGTGGAAGCATTCTTCTGTGCTCTCCGACCCCTCTCTATCTCCAAAACGAGGGTCTGAAAACAAGACAAAAAGAAGATAGATTATCATGCACCAAAGTTCACTTTGTAATGCATAAAGAAAAACAAAATATACTGGCAAGGCCGGGCCGGCAACCATTCGAGATAGATCCCTGTCGCTAACGTCTTTTAACATTTCGCGCTCAACGATCGCACACAACATGGTCATATCTGTTGTGTCCTGCTCGTTATGTTACAACAGGTTATATCCGCTTGGGATCAAAATCCAGCGGTTATACCCACCCGCCACCATCCCCATGCGGGCTCGATACCTCATCGATGCACCCGCATCCGCAGGGGCCACCTCCGGTTCCGCCCTCTCCTCATCATCTGCTTCCTCAGCAACGGTCGACACGCCACCCTTCAGAACACGTACAGAGGCAGCATCAAGAATTGCCCTTCCCTGGGGAGCCGAGCTCCCTGATCGGATGGCGTTGGCCATCAATAATAGCCTTGACTCCGGACGGGGTTCGCTCTCCCCTTCGTCCTCTGTGACTATCCCCTTGCCGAGCATCAACCATTGTCTCTTCCTTCTGGTGGATCCTCGCCCTCGAAAGTCTCCTCCACGGGCCGTGGGGATGGCGGTAAAGGAGTTGCTTCACTTGTGGACGCAGCCACGGGCACAACCTCAAGTTGAGGAACCTCTGGAACGACAATAATAGGCGAGCCACAGGGTATGTACTCATCTCCAGAATCGGTCCCCACCCCAGACGAGGCAACGACATTCTGCTTCTTCTTCTTTAGGGCGCTCTGACCTGCCAACATGAATAAGTTAGGTAACAAAACCTAATGAGACCTCCAAACTATAGTCAAAGAGTTACCCGGTGGGCCGTATCGCTCACGAAACACAGACCAGGTGCGGTATTCCTCCACAAATGGAATCAACCTCTCCATCCACAACCTAATATTTTCAACAAATCAGGGCGGAGAATCCCTCGCTGTAAAAAGAAGAAGGAAACAGAAGAAGTTACAATGGTCGTACGGTCAAGATCGCAAACAGTACTGAATTCAAGTAAAAATACTTATGTTCTCAATTCCACCTTTTCGGGAACCCTTCAGGATTTGACTCCTGGTTCTCCGTCCTGATGTAGAAAAATTAACGCCAGAAGTGGCGATTAGTCTTGTCGTCGGCCTTAACAACCAGGCCCCTTGTGCCACAGCTTTTTAGTTGCAACATAGTACCCCTCATGTAACCAGGGCTGAATAACTGCAAGAGGTGGTGGACTGAGATGCTGCATTCGGCCCTGGCCGCATAGGTGGTCATAATACGACTCACCATCCAAGTACAGGGAGTGAGCTGAGCCGAGTACACATTGTAAAAATGCTAGAGCTCCTCCACGAGGGGATAAACTGGGAGGCCGTAACTGATCAAGAATGGATATTTGTAGAAAGTGCAATATCACGGCCAGTGCACGTTAGCATAGTCCGTCCTGGCCAACTCCATCACCACATGGTTTGGAATCTGGTATGCCTCTCGCAGGTCGTCCAAATGTGATTGTAATAGTTCGATGTGATCCCAATGGGGGTCAGGCTCTTGGTTAGGAAATCTCTACGAGCGAGCATCTCTTTCAGAAGGACATTATCATCGCTCAGATGGACGAGGGATTTCTCTGCCTTTTTTCTATCACCACCAGAAGATGGTGGAACCCTACATGGGGTGTTACCCTTGGCTTTTTTGCTATTTTTTCCACGTTTCATCATAATAATTTTTTATAAATCAGGCTCTAACAATAAGAAAGGTGGTTTCAACAGAAATGGAAGAGTTTAACACGAAGTAGCAGTTTTGGCAAAGAAGATGAAAGGGGAAGTACAAAGTGTTCAGAAGATCGAAAGATAAAAAGGATTGAAACTTCCTCCTATTTATAGGGCTAATATACACAGAAATAGAAGAGGCATAATTCAAAACGGGCGCAGGAAACCAAAATATCAAATCATCTCCTGAAACACCTCGGGAGAAAGTATAATCATGATGCATGCCAGTCATGTCAACGGATCAACGACGCCATATATTTCCCTTATTCACGTCATCACCCTCATAATAAGGTCAAAATTTTCCAAAGACGAGGTCGGTATTTTCACCTATTAAAGACGTCTACTGGATATGCCTCCTATGAGCGGAGGGACTAATTGTATGGGGTCAAATTTGTCCCTATACGCCTCTACGCCTAAGGGTATTCCCACCAAGTGTATATCTGCTACAGTAAGGGCAAGGCTGGGACGTGAGGGCGAAGGCGATGCCATTTAGAACCAGGAGTCCTTGCTAGGAGGACGTCGACCACATTTGATATTTTTATTATTATTTTAAGGAATGCACCTTCTTATATAAAGGGAACCTTCCCATTGTAAATATCATCAGTATTATTATTGAATAATACATTTCTCTCATTCTCTCTTATTCTCTCTCTATCTCTTACTTCTGACGAACAACTTTTCTTAAGTTCATAATATCATATTAAAGTATTAGATCTACATCATAGTTATCATTCTCACATCTCTAGGCCTATTATATTTGATTATACCCTCTCATATTTTTAATTGCTTTTAAGCTTACAAAGCAAACTTTTAACTTTTGAGTCAAACAGTAGCTTTTCTCAAAATACTTACCTAGTACCATGAGTAAAGATATATTTCTTTAGCTTTTTTCTCTATTTGATCGCAAACTTCAAAATTCAAATGAAAATATTACCCGAATCTTCAGGCGAACTTTAAACTTAATTATGTGAAGTCTGTGCGGGAATTTCTGACAGGAACGCGTTCGAAGTTAGGGAGAACTTTGGAGCAAACACTACTACTAGTATATTGAAAAATCGGCATCCTATAACAACCCATAATAGAAATTGACAATCTTTTAGATTTATATTAGGTCTGGCAAAGATAGCCCCAAACAATTGGCATTATATAGCTAAATCATAAAATAAAATAAAAAAAACTACACTCATTTATATTCTCTCTCAAAAAATAATTACGCACTTATTTAGGCTTCTTTCCCCCTTTCTCTCCTTGTATTTCTTCTTCTATTTCTTCTCTTGCTCTCATAGTTTAGCAAAAATTCTTGCAAATAATGCAAAAAAAAAAAATGAATGGGACAAAAAGGTGAGGTAGATCTCACATCAGACAAAATAATAAGCAAAAACTAAGAGACAAAATATATTTCAACTTTATTTTTCTTCTCTCTCTTTTTTTGGTTGGATTGAATGACTAGGTGTGACTGAAATTGGTTAAAAATACCTAAACAATGCTATATACAAAATTTGAGCAAGATTAGCAAAAACTAAGAGAGAAAAAATATATTTTAACTTTGTATTTCTTCTCTCTTTTTTTTTTGTTGGATTGAATGAGTGGATGTGATTGAAATTGATTAAAAATACCTAAACGAGGCTATATACAAAATTTTAGCAAGATTAGAAGTGAATTAGACCGGTTCCAAGCTAAAAATCGGACATAAAAATCCAATTGCAATATGTGTATATCATGTTGTATCTGGTGTACATCAGTGTATATCACACACAAGGTTTTAAGGATGTATATCACTTTATATGTCAGTATACAACACAATTTTTTTATGGACCCCTGTGTATATCACATTTTATATTGTATATATAATACAAAGTTTTATGAATATACACAGATACACATAATATATATGAGATATTACTATTGTACATAGAGATATACACGGGTTACAATAATGGATACACATGTGGAGTCTTCTTGAACTTGATTTTTCAATCTGAAGTGTGTATACAAAGGAGGAAAATAAAAAATTAATAATTTTTTTCATGCACACATTATTATTATATTATACAGTGTGATATACCAAATATATAATAATTAATTATTGATCAAAAAAAGAAAATAAAATTTTGATATAACATGTTCAAGTAAGTTCTAAAATAAAAAAGTAATAAATATAATTGCGGAAGTAAATAATATTTTAGTATACAAACAAAATTAATTGTACAACAAGTAAAATAAACTTATGATTTCTATTTTAGTATACATATGTCTAATGTGATATACAATGTGATACACAAACAACAACAACAACAACAACAACAACTTCCCAGTAAAAATCTCACATAGTGGGGTCTGGAAAGGGTAATGTGTACACAGACCTTATCCCTGTCCCGGAAGGGCAGAGAGGCTGTTTCCGATAGACGCTCGACTCAGAACAACGGAAATAAAAGAAAGCACGGAAAACAAGAAAGGAAAGAGAAGAGAATTCATTAGTAATTCCAGTAAAAACTACTATAGTAACAGAAGCATAAAAAATAGAAAATCAAAAGATGAACGACATACAATAACAGTAGCCAGAGATTAAGGCATCTAAGAACAATGTGATATACAAATAATACAATATTTTTAGTGTGATATACATTGATATAAAGGCAACAATAAGTATATATATAATTTTATATTATTGATATACAAAGAATAATATTATTTATATACAAAGAATAAAAATAAAATTTTAATATACCTGTTGGTATAGACAAAGAAGAAAAAAGAAATTGTGATATACATATTATTATTGTGATATACATATTATTATTGTGATATACATTTATTGGCTATCTGATGCCAATATCTATAACTAAGGCTATTTTCTGCCAATTATATGAATACGTTGTTATACCATGCCAAAATCTCTAGCATATTTGATGGAAAGTGGGTAAGTTTATAATTTTTGGGGGATTTTTACCTAGCTATACTATATTATAAACTTATTTACCTATGCTCTCTATGTTTTGAATTTTTAATAAGTATCTAGATTTTTCATACAAATTATATATATTGCTTCCTAAAAGACTACACTCCATTATTAGTGCATTCAATTAAGAGATTAAATTATATTCTTTTCTTTTTTCCCTCTCCTCTCCTCTCTCCTTTTTCGCCCAATTAAAATCCCTTAATCTACGCCCAAAATCTCTATCGTCTCTCCTCTCACCATTAACTTTATATTATTAAAAAATATTCTGAAATTTTATGATGATTGTAGGATAACTGTATAATAATTGTATCTGGATTGTGTCAGGTACATAAATGTTTAAACATTCTTACTTGTATCATGTTTGTATCTAACTTGTATTTGGTATATTAATACTCAAAAAATACATAATACAATACTAATTAACTAATATACACTTATCATACTTGTGATACAAACTGTGAAATTTGCCATGAACGTGAAACATAAATTATACATATACATATACAATTATAATACAATCATGATACATTTCTGAAAAATTATGGCACAATTATGATCTTCATCTTCATCTTCTGTATATGATTGCCAATGAGTCACACCAAATTTCGCACCCTCCTTGATAAAGAACTTTTATATCTAAATTTACAAACCAAAAAGTTTTTTTAATCGATAGCATTATTTTCTAAAATTTCGTAAACATATGAAATTTAAGAAACTAAATTCATATGTAATAACATCAAATAAACAAAATAATACTATACTGATAATCAAAAAAATTGGTGAAATTAATATTTTTCAGAGGCCTCATACAATCAGTATACAAAGAAACTTAAGTCTTCATTTTCTTCATCTTCTTCAAGTTTCAATCACAATATAGGTCTTCGTCTTCTTCATCTTCTGTATATGATTGCCAATGGTAGAAGTTTCAATGATGAGTGCGCGAGTATATCCAAATTGGAGGAATTTCAATTTGCAATAATGTCTATGATTCTTAATTATTATGTTGAAGAAATTAAGTAACACGAAGTTGGATGAACCGAAATCCATAGATGGTAAATTGAAA
The DNA here is from genome assembly GCA_032618575.1 of Nicotiana noctiflora. Classification (NCBI taxonomy): domain Eukaryota; kingdom Viridiplantae; phylum Streptophyta; class Magnoliopsida; order Solanales; family Solanaceae; genus Nicotiana; species Nicotiana noctiflora. The sequence continues at coordinate 23,685 of JASVEL010003390.1, read as the reverse complement.
GTATTTTCGTAAGGCTGCGTAAGGTAACATTGTTTTCCTTTTGGGTATCTTAAATGTGAAATATTTTATGTAACTGATACCACTATTTAAGGTATATTTAATTTCTTTTTTTTTAAGGTTTTGGGTAAAACAAGTAAATATAGGTATATATAGTTATTAATAAGAAATCAAAATAAAAGTAGTAAATAGGTTTCTACCATAGTATAGCTAAGTAAAAATCTCAAATTTTTGTGCATAGTGACTTCCTCTTATAATTATAGGCTGACTTCCGCTTTGGACCTAAATCTGATCCAACGTATAAGAGAATTTAATGTGCCCATTTTGCATCCTATGACCCAACTATTATGGAAAAATAGCACGATATAGCCAATTTTCAGACTGGTCAATCAAAAATAGCCAGCATTTTACCAAGTCAATAAAAAATAACCATTATTTGGCTGCAATAGAGATCAGTGCAGCATAATATACTAGAGTTCGGTGCACTTATGTATGGACTCCATCATATTATGCTGGACGGGATGGCTCCAATATAATATACTAGAGACTAGAGCACTTGTGCTCCAAACTCCAGTATATTATACTGGACCATTATATTTGCTGGAACCTAGTATATTATGCTAGAGTTCTAGCGTACTTATGCTGGAACTTCATCATATTATGCTGGAGTTCCAGCATACTATCCTAGAACTCCAGTATAATATGCTGGAGTTCAAGTATACTTATGCTGGAACTCCAGCATAATACACTGGAGTATTTTTTGGATTTTGAATAGTGTTTTCGCTCAAATTTATATTTACATAAAAAGTGGCTAAATTTCGATTACCTATGAAATTGAGCTATTTTGAACGACAAGTTGTAAACTATTTTTGAAAATCTCCCAACTATTTTTGCTGGTAATAAAATACAGAGATCATAATTGGAAAGGGAAATTTTGGTATATGTATCATATATAAACTATATTACCAAATATGTTCATAGTTTGTATATTACCATTCATGCTATAGTATTTCTACAAAATATAGACCATGCATTAAATAAGGAATCATTGAAGCTGTAGGCTTCCTTATTTAGGGGCTAAAATTGAGGGATTAAATATTCTTCCAGATCTCCCAAACACAAATCACGGACATTAATCTTCTTCGGCAGTTTTATTTCAAATTTAGTTTCTCTACATCAAACGCAATTATTCTTCTACAATTCAAAAACAAATTGATTATTCTTCTAAAATTCAAAATAAATTGATTATTCTTCTACAATTCATAAATCAAAAATGACTAAATCTTCTACAGTTCTTCTACATCAAACGCAATTATGTCCAAATTTTAGTAACACAAAGCAAAGGAAAAGAGAGCAACAATTCCACCACTGACAGCCATTAAAAGGCTTGAAAGCTTTGAATTCAAATTTGGATTTTCAAAAATTATTCTTTGTTTGGATGGTTGTTGTTGAAAATAGTTGGGAGTATGATTTGGAGTTTATATCTCAATTTTGAGGGGTTTTGGTGAAGATTAGATTTGGTTTTTACTGAATTTCAGATTGAAACTCGAAGAAGAAGAAGAAGAAGAAGAAGAAGAAGAAGAAGAAGAAGAAGAAGAAGAAGAAGAAGACGTATATTGCAGAAATTATAGAAAAATTGAAGAAAAATTATAGACTGTTGTTTATTTAATTTTCTTTTATTCATTTACTTATTGTATGAAAGTTGAATAACATTGTATAAAAATTATATTTAAGTGGATGCTTTAGTACTGTTTTGGACAAAAATATGTATAAAAATGTGAAACATACATTTCAGGGGAAACATGTTGAGTCCAAATATGTACCCAGTTTGTAGATATTTTGTAGTTAAATTGTAGATTATTTGTATTATGACTGTAGATTCTTTATTTTCTGTTTTCACAAATAAAAAAAACGGCTAAAACTTCTACAAATCTTCTGAAAAAATGCAATTATGTCAAAAATCTCAATTATGCTACAATTGAATAGGAATTGAGATATTAAATTCAGTGTACCCAGTTTGTAGATATTTTGTATATAAATTGTAGATTATTTGTATTCTGATTGTAGATGCTTTATTTTCTGTTTTCACAAATAAAAAATGACTAAAACCTCTACAAATCTTTTGAAAAAATGCAATTATGTTGAAAATCTCAATTATGCTATAATTGAATGGGAATTAAAATATTAAAATTCAATGTACCCATTTTTTAGATATTTTGTAGATAATTTGTAGAAACATTGAAATTCTGTATTTTCATATTAATTTTTCACATAATATGTAATTTTGTTGTAGATTAAATGTAGAAAACAAGCCATTTTGAGTCTTATTTGACTCATTCCTCACATTCAACCTATTCTACAGTATCACCCCTCTTTAAATACAATATAACCATACTTTCTTGAATTTAAATGTATAACAATATATATAACTTAAAAAACATCTTCTCCTCTGCACTTAGCTCCAAAACAGACGAAGTGGAATAACAAGCTCCAATCAAAATTTTTAACACAAAAACACAAAGCTCAAAAATAAATAAATAACAGTCTACATCTTTTCTACAATTTATCTACAATTTCTGCAATATAATGTATGTAATTTCTTCTTCTTCTTCTTCTTCTTCTTCTTCGAATTTCAATATGAAATTCAGCCAAAATCAAGTCTAATCTTCACCAAAATCCCTTAAAATTGAGATATAAACTTCAAACATATTCCCAATTATTTACAACAACACCCAATCCAAACAAATAATAATTTTTGAAAACTCGAATTTGAATTCAAAGCTTCAAAGATTTTTATTGGTTGTCAATGGTAGAATTGCTGCTCTCTTTTCCTTTCCTCTTATATTACCGAAGGAACCCGTAATCATAACCATCAATAGTTATTCTGCGTATGAAACTTTGAAGATTTGACTTCAATTTGACTGGTTGTAAAAGAAAAAACCTTGATATTGGACGTTAATGGTAGCGGATTTTAATTGTTTTTCTGGGTTCAGCAGAGGATTTCAATTGTTTTTCTGGTTTCTATGTGTGTGGTGATACATGGGTGAGGTTGTGGGGTTGAGAGAGAGAAACATGGGGGATGGAGATTTGGATGAATATATGGTATCATAAATTTAGGAGTGATATAAGTTATAATTAATGTACAGTTAAAATACCTTATGGTATAGAATTGATAATTAGGTATACCAAAATATAATTATATTAAACCTTAAATATTGAGGAAAAATTAATTTCCTATATGGTATAGGAATGTAAAAATTCCTATTAGAAAACAATAGGGGAGTACAACGCTTGTTAAGCCGTAGCTACTAATATTGGATCAGTTATACAGGAATTTGTGTTATAAATTCAAGAGCTAGCTCTTGTACATATATATTGTTAGTACGTACCACATACTTTTATTTTGGATATCTTTTGTTCCACAAATTAATGCACCGCTTGCGGCATAAGTTAATCATGCATTACTTATATATTAAATTTTCACGTAAATGATTTAGGAGTAAAAGCTACATATAATAACACAAACGTTAAACAAACGTTCAAGTTAAAATTTACTAATGTGTTTCGAAATATAGACTTTTGTTGTTATTTTGGCTTTAACTTTATTGGAATGACTTCTATGGCTAATAGTGTCCAATCTGAAGAGTACTCGTGATGTTGGGTGAAAAATAAGGTTAATTTTATATATGATCATTGATTTTATCCACTATACAGTAAAGTCGTAAAACTAAATTTTCTCACACTTAAGTAACTTTTGAGCTTGACTCACAAATCATTCCAAAGAAAGGAAGTTTAAAATATTTTGGGTCAATTATCTAAGAATTATCTAAGGGGATGGGAAATTGACGAGGGTGTCACGCACCGTATAAGTCGTGGTGTACATAAGATTTTTTATAAGCAGTGTCACTATTTTTAGCAATAGGCTCGTAACAGTCAAAAAATATTTTGTGGAGCCAAGGGAGTTCGGACCCAAGACCTCTCACCTCAAATTTTGAATATGTCAACTGCTAGACTATTGAGCTATTTCGATGCAAGTGGTGTTACTTTTAATGATTTTTATCTTGTATTTATGTTTTACTTATTATATATATATTAAAAAAATTCGACGGAACAGTGTCCCATGAGACCGCTTGGTTCCATGTAAGTCTGCCCCTATGTGTAAGGGTGGGATGGATGAAATGGAGGTTAGCATCTGGAGTCTTGTGTAACAAAAATATGCCACCAAAACTTAAAGGTAAGTTCTATATAGCAGTTGTTAGACCGACAATGTTGTATGAGGCTGGGTGTTGGCCAGTCAAGAAATCATATATCCAGAAGTTGGAAGTAGAAGAAATGAAGATATTTATATGGATGTGCGGGCATACTAGGCAGGATAAGAATATGATTGAAGATATTCGGAAGATGGTGGGTGCGGTTCCCATGGATGATAAGATGAGGGAAGCGAGACTCAGATGGTTTGGACACGTATGGAGGAGAAACTAGATGCCCGATTAGGAGGTGTAAGCGATTGCTTTTGGTAGGCATGAGAAGAGGTAGTGGGTGACCTAAGAAGTATTGGGGCGAGGTGATCACGCGACTTCAGATCTCCGAGGACATGACTTTTGGTAGGAAGGTATGGAGGTCGAGCATTAGGGTTGAATGGTAGGGGGTAGTCGAGTATTTTTCTTCTTTATACCGAGAGTGGAGCTTATCTAATAGTGTTTTGTCTTGAACTGCCAGTGGCATATGTTGTGTTCACACCATTTTTCTGTTTTCATAGTATTATGTAATGAGTACCGGTATTTGTTATTGCCTTTCCACCTATTTTCTGTCTCTTACAATTATCTCTCTGGTTGTTGTTGCTGGTAATGATCTATTGTGTCTATTCGTCGGTTCATTGAACCGAGGGTCTCCTGGAAACAACTTTTCAGTACTCCTTCAAGGTGGGGGTAAAGTTTGCGTACACTCTACCCTCCCCAGATCTAAGTTCTGAGGTTTTATTGGATTATAGTTATTTAAGTAACTAAGCTTTATATCTTATAATAGTAAAGTCACTAAACTTTATCCACCATGATAATAAAGTCCCAAACTATTTTTTGGATTCTATGACTTTATGTGTAGTGGGTAAGTTTTTTTTTTTTTTTTTTTTTCTAATGTGACCAAAAAGAAACTTGACTTTAATGTCATATTGGGTAACTTTAATGCGCCAAAAATAATTTTAAAATTTTACTGTTATAGCAAGTTTACTGATATACTTGAAATTAACTCTGAGAATAATACTTCCTAGCTGGTGGGAAATCAAATTGAATGAGGGAAGGTCACATTCTGCTAGTCACGACACTACCTTCCAAAGTTGCCTAGACGACATATGAGTTGAGTTGTAGCTTAAGTACTTCTCAGAAAGTAAACGGCCGACGGCATTCTATTCTGTTTTTGTGTTGAGACAGAAAGAAAGAGTAAATTCAAAGAGAAGAAAAGTTGGGTTATCACATTACATAACTATCATGACCAACTCCCTAATTCACTTTTAAAAATAATAATAACAAATTTTCTTTTGAACTAGCACTACAAGGAAAATATAGCTTCATAATAAAGCTCTTGACTTTTGAGCTTTTCCTTTTTCAATAAGCAAGAGGGTGGTTGGCTAAGCTTATAAGCTGGTCAAACTCGCTTGTAAGCACCTTTTGGCTTATCTACGTGTTTGGTAAAATTAAAAGTTCTTACAAGTTAAGTGCTTATAAGCCAAAAGTCATAAGTTGGTTTGCTCCAACTTATCAAATTTCAGCTTATAAGTACTTTAAGTTTGACCAAAATATTTACTATTCTATCTCTAAAATACTTCTTTTTAAAACAAAACTCTTCGTATACCCCGTTCTTCAGCTGCATATTAGTAATTTTAGCACTTTTATCCAAACACGTAACTGCTTATTTTTTTAATCAATTTCGGCACTAAAAGGTGTTTTTCAGAACCTAATACTTATCAGCTACTCTAAATCAACTAAGCCAAACGAGCTCTAAATCTCTCCTGGAAATACTGTCAGCTCTTTCATAAAGACATAACTTAACAAAATGCAACTGAAGACACCAGACAAAAATAAGTATTGCAAGATAAAACTATTACTCCCTATATTCAACAGCAATATTTAGACGCGCACGTAGTGGCGAAGCCAGGAAATTCAGTAAGGGTGTTCAAATTTTGAACACTCTTTGTAAGAGGGCTATGCAAATGTATTCAAAGTCTATTTTTAATCAATAAAAACTACTATATTACCTCATACGTAGTATAACTTTTCGGCGAAGAGTGGTCAATTGACCAACCTCGGGCCAGCATAGCTTCGCCCCTGCGCGTACGTGTCTGCGTGTGTGCACACAAAGTTATATATATATATATATATATATATGTGTGTGTGTGTGTGTGTGTGTTTGTGTGTTAGAACTTACACTATCAATTAAAATATATATATATGTTAAAATCCTGGATTCGTCAAAATCTCAGAACTCTTATATGGCTGACCATATATAGGACTTTGTTAAATTAAATGCCAGAAAAGATGGTATTGAGAGGAGCAAATGTGCTGATGCCAATAAAATTAAGCTCACAACTGAGCAAGAAAGCTTAAACCAGGAAAATAACTGACTTTTGGCTTCTTTCAATGACAAAACAAAGGGAAACAATAATCATAGAGACAACAAAACTTTGATCTAAACTTAAATGTCCCAAAACATAAAAAGTGGATGATTAACTTGCAAAAATGTAAGCATGTTATTGTAACATGCCAAAATTAGAAGGAAATGTGAGTTCAACAGATTAGAAAGAATGCAAGTTTGACATCTGCAGACAGCCTTGACCATAGCAAAATGAGCGTGAATCAGGCATACCAGCAAATGTCATTCTTGTTTATAACCAACTACCAAGACATGAATCGAGCGTGCTCATCGTCCTCATCTTCAACTGGAGCAGGAAGATTAAGATCAAGTAAATCAGCAACTTCTCGCTTGACTGCGGAAGATTGATTGAAGTTCTGCTCACTGACATTAGCATGAATAAAATGTGACCTTTTGTGGCCTCCTAATGCTTGGCCTGACTTGAATATCCTAGGGCAAAACGGGCATTTGTGTCCTTTCGATTTCTTTGGTTTAACCTTTTTCTCAGGTTCATAAGGCACATCTTGAGTAGAAACTGCTGGTTTTTTGTTGCTATATGTCTCATTATGTTTGCTAATGTTAATGCATTTAGTATCATTATCAGCACCAAGACTGTTCTCACCAGTTTCATATGTTGATTCAGAATAGTCATTGATCTTTTTGTGGCAAGGTCTGTGTCCACCTAGAGCTTGATAAGAACTAAAATTCTTCTTGCAGTTCAAGCATTGATACTTTCTCTTCTTATGAATATTCTTATGACGATCCGTTGTTCCCTTTCTTGATTCACATTTATCAAAATTTGAGTCTAATCCATAACTATGATGTTCATATTTCATGCTCGAATCCTTCCTCGACTCTGTTAGATATCTTTTGGTTCTGTTTAAGCACTTTTTCTCATCATTCCTACGCTCGTCTAACCAAGCTCCAAGGCTCATTTTAGAGGTACTCCATTTGCAATTACCATTTCCTTTGAACCTTTCAACAGAGCCATCTGAATCGACTTTTCCATTTTCACCTAAGTAGTAGTCTGAATCAGAGTTCTCAGATTGAGTTTCAGCATCCAACATATCGCGTTTCAGGTTTCTATCTTCCTTTTTCTTGGTTCGAGTTTCTTCATCTTGATTATAGACACATTTAAGACTCTTGTTTCTAGCATTTCTCATGTCATTAGATGATGATTTGGTTTCTAAAACAATAGAATTGTTATCAGAAGACTCCACAACTGAATTGACACAATTCCAAATCCCAGAATCCCTTGACAACATCATCAAACACTTGGCTACTTCTTCTTGTTCTTGCTCATGATCAATCTCAGAAACAGACGACGAACAATTATAATTATTATTAACCTTGCTAATAGAAGATTTAACTATAATCTTTTTATACCTCTTAGCCTTTGATCTGCACTTTGGACTCAACAGCTCCTCAGCTTCAGTATCTGAATTGCTCTCACTACTCCATGAATTATCATCTTTCAAATTCAAGCCCCCTTTATCTTTTTCTGAATGACAAGCCATATGACCACACAAGGCTTTCATTGATTGAAACACTTTGCCACATTGCTGACAAACCTTTTCTGGAGGCAGAGGAGAGATAGAATCCTCAGCCCTCCAAGTTTTCTTGGGATTCTCTCTTAGGCCATAACTAGAAACCCCACCAAGTTCTAACTTTGATTGATTCTCTCTTTTGAAATTCTTCCCATTAATATTACTCCAAGATTGCACCTTTTTCAATTTAGTTTCAAAATTTTGCTCAAATTCATGAGACCTAATGTGACCCCCAAGTGACTTCCCACATGGATATCTCTTGTTACACAACTTGCACACAAACTTCATATCTTGATCTTCTTCCATTTGAGTTAAACTTGCTATTAATCAAATCAAATTCCAAAGACACCAATAAAGAGTATAGTTAAGATCAAGTGAACAAATTAGTAGAAGATCAAATCATATCACACTGTCAGAATCCCCAAATACTTTCAAGAAAAGCAGAATCCAAGATCAAAGGAAAGAAGAGAATTTTTTTGGCAAAAGTTAAATCTAGCTTATGGGGTTGTGACACAGATCACCAAGTCTCTGGTGGGCTATTGCTCAAGTAATACAGATGGAATTAAATTGGTCAAGTATGATACTACGTTTTAGGAAGTAAAGGATCAGACCCACAGCAAAAGGAGACTCTTTAAATTCCATATATTCAAGTAATCTCTTTATGGCACATACAAAAAGAGGAGAGAGAGAGATCTTTTTAATTACTTATAATATTCACGATTTCAAAAATCCTATTTGGAAAAATCAAATTTTGAACAGATGGGTCACCAGCAATGGCCATAAAAGTAGCCAATATTCAGGAGAATAAATGAACAAATCACAACAGAAAACCAAAGACTCTTTCCTCCCCCCCCCCCCCCCCAAAAGTCTCTCTCTTTGTGTTGTAGTTGTAGGAGAATTCCATGCATGAAATGTGAGAGAGAGAGAGCCAAAAAATGGGCAGCGCCAGCACGTGTACACTTGGGAGGATTGTTCGTACCTTCTAAATTCAACTGTTAAGATCTGCAGCTACTGTTATATGAGGGCTGAGATTAAGGGAAAGAGTAAACATTTATCTTTTTTAGGCTATTGGAATTTGAGTTTAACCTTCTACACAATCACACTGCACTGTAAAAGAATATTATACTGTTAATTGACTGAAAGATAATTACTAGCTCCGTTCCAATTTATGTGAACGTGTTTGAATAATTACGAAATAAAAAAAAAAATTTTGGAATTTGTGGTCCTAAACAAGTAAAAAAGGGGCCCAGAATATTTGTGTGGTTATAAAAGCTTCATTTTAAAGTAGAATTGTAAGTTTAAGCTAAATTATTACCAAATTTAAAAAAAGATCATTCTTTTTTTAACAAACTAAAAAGGAATAGGTTTACATAAACCGAAACAGAAGGAGTATTGCGTAACAGATAATTACATTTAATAGTAAAACTTTCTTTTTACTTCTTCTGACACTCATTTGGGGGCGTGACTCATTCGCATTCGTACCACATAATTACCATGATTTTTTCATTGCTAGAGATATAACAAGAGATATGTGTTAAGGATGGATGGATTTTACTTATCTCATCACAATCGTTGATGGTAAATAAAATATTTACCTTAAAAACAATACAATAACTTGCTATAACAAATTAATTTAAATAATAATATCAAAATATTACACTATTAGTATGTACAAAATAAAACTTTTCATTGATTTATTTAAATATCGGAAGTTAATACTAAGACTTCAATGTTGTTTAATGTTTAGCATGCATTCATTTGTCTTTGCTTCTAAGGTCACATACATGAAACGACCGAATCTTCAGCCGTTAGTGTTCGTTCTCTCATTTTCCTCATTTGCCCCTGCCTCACTCTTTAGAATATTCATTTTCCCTTTTGCTTTACTTTGTTTTCATTGATATTTATTCCCACTTTGTTTACTCAGTCAACTCATTCTCCATCGGCAATATAGTGAATGGCTTTTTATCTTCTTGGGAAGAATGGTTGTGCATATATGAGTGTGTTTGGTACGAAAGAAAAATATTCGGAAAATATTTTTAAATTTTATCATGTTTAGTTAGATTAAATATTTTAAAAAATATTTTCCTTATCAACTTATTTTTTTTCTAATGAAAGGAAAATATTTTTCAAAACCCCTTCTCAAACTTCTCCACCCTATTTTTTACCCTCACCTACCTACCCCATACCCACCCACCTAACCCCACCCCATGCCCTCTCTTCAAAAAGGCTTTTTTTTCCCTCACCATCCACCCCGCAAACAAATATATTTTTTTTTTTGTAATTTTAAATTTCTGGTTTTTTTTCTTCCCACCCTGCCCCCTTCCCCTGCAGCCCCACTCATGCACAAACTTTTTTTTTTTTTACTTTTTTTGTAATTTCTAATTTTGTTTTTGCACCCCCAACGCCCCTCCCCCTGTTGCCTCCACCCCCACTTCACCCGAAAAAAAATGACTTTTGTTTTTTGTAATTTTAAAATTTTTGTTTTTTTTCTTCTGCCCACACTCCCGCACAATTTTTTTAATTAATTTTTTTGTAAATTTTTTAATTTCTATTTTTTCTGCCCCCCACTGCCGCTGCTCCACCCCACCCCCGGGATAAAATATTTATTTATATATATTTTCAGTTTTACTTTTTTTATTTTTCGGTTTACAAGTTCACTATTTTGGAAGTTTTAAAGTTGTGAGTTCGGAGGTTTAGGTGTTTCGAAGTTTACAGTTTAGAAATTATATAGTTTACGAGTTTAAAATTTCTCAGTTTTGAAAGTTTTGCGGTTCAGAAGTTTATGAAATTTGTGGGTTCTGAAGGTTGTTGGTTCTAAAATTTATGGCTTCATGTTTGTTGTATCAAAATTATTTATTAATACTCTTGACAAAATATTTTTCTTGATTTACGTACCAAACACCAGAAAATGAATAAGATTACTACTTATTTTCGAAAAAAAAATTTTCTTGAAAAATATTTTTCATAAAAAACATTTCCGTTTATACCAAACACACCCATAAATTCCCTAATAGAGATTTTAAATTAGCATATGCGGATATTGTAACAATGAATAGTTTTTGCCTTTTTTTTAAAATAGGTCTTATATGATGTGAATACAAATTAATTGAGATCGCCGAGTAGTAAGCAAAAAACAATTACTACTCTTTTCTGACTAGTACGTATTAAGTAAAAATATCATTTGCCTTCACATTATATTTGCTATTTTGACTATAATAAGTTAAAGTTCAATGTATGGGTGCTTTACCAATTTGGGGCACTTATAAGAGATTTGTTACCCGTTAGTAGCTAGGCGCATAAAAATATTTCATTTCGTACTTTTATATTACCTCACAAACTTTAACTTTTAAAGTTTTATGTTAGACGTATCTATAATGCTAAGAATTTTATTCACTTCATCTTATTTTATTGTAGCTTTAAGAGGATTTTATTTTCGCCGTGTCAAAATTATTAAACGGATATTATATATAAAAAAATGGAGAAACATTTACACCTTCCATTTCAGTTAGATGTAGTTTGATACGGCATGTGAATCGGAGCAATAATGTCAAAACACAAATTTTTCATTTTAGAATATCTTGATGGCACCTAGTCTTTAAAATTAGGTAACTAACACATGCTGATCTAATAACAGAATTAAACTATTTAATCATTTATCATAAATCATTAAATGACATACATAGCCACAATTGGTCAATAGTTATATATCCAAAATAAATAGTATGGAGTCATAAAACACTACTAAACACATTAGATTTTTTAAAGACTATCCTGTTTTATATTACAATTTAACAGTAGCATAATGAAGTAAGATGGTGACTCTGAGGCATGAACGTTAAGCAAGTATACCTTGAAGTCTCCTGACGCACAGATGCAACTCTCAACAACACAATCAGAATACCTGAATCTACACAAAAATATGCAAACGTAGCATGGGTACATTATAATGGTACCCAATAAGTATCAAGTCTAACCTCGATAAATTACTGATAAGGCCAGATCAAGACACATACTAGACATAAAAACATGTTCAAGATATATGTAAGCTAACAATAGAAAGAACATCAATATAAGACTAACGACGAAAAAATTATTTCTTTACAACCAACAATGAAGTAATAGAAAAATAAGTGGCAACAAGTAGTAAACGAGTAATAAAGAAACAACATAATCATAACACCATTAAGATGTAAATGAACTCAAATAAGGAAAAAATAGATGAGAACTCAAATAATCAAACTGCTCCCAATGTAGGACTTACAACAAGAATTACCCTAGGGATCTCACCTCATAAACCACAAATTATGAACCACAATTTTCAAATCTTACACATATGGCATCTCGTACCTACAATAATAATTACCTTCGCATGGCAAAATCCACGTGCTATCATGTACTTTGCAACCGTAATAAATATTAATTTAGATAAATGAAAGATATTTAGACATCATAAAATATAATAATAATCTTGAATAAGGTAAGGTGTCAAATGAAATAATGAGTTTATTTCAAAAATCAAGTAAAGTAAAATAATTTACAACTTTTACGAAACAGGGTATAAGTTGGGTAATTTAGAAATCAATAAAACTGATTAAAAATATCATTTTTAAACAATGCAAAACATAACTTAAATTACCGAATTAAATATAAAATTTGTTAAAAAAATCATAATAACAATTTAAAGTAAGGTAAACATCTAATATGGTGTAAGTATAATATGAGAACCCAATAATAGTGAAAGTGCAATAAGTATTTAGAATAATAAGGCACCAGGAGAGATAACGAGTTCTATCTTAAGAGGTACGCATGTTAATAATTTTTTTATTTAAACCATGATGTTACCGACAACTCAATAAAATATGATATAGTGACTCCATATAATTTAAATTCACATTGACAATCAATTCATCAAGTTATAACGAAAGCATAGATTGGCATGTTAAAGCAACACAACAAATCTCATATACTGCGTGACTCACACAAGAAACTACAATCGTTCCAACACCAAGATGATAACGAATAACCAACACAATCAAAATGCAGATAAATGATTGAAATTGCAAAAAAAAAAAAAAATTAAGTTAAAAAAAATATTTTTTGCGGGGTGGGGGGAGGGGGGAAGTGATGGAAGGGTAGTATGGTGGATGGTAGCGGAAACCTGAAATTTAAAAAAGAAAAATTTGGAGAGGGGGTAGGGTGAGTTGGTGATGGTGAGGAAGGTTGAGAAGAAGTTTTGAAAATATTTTTCCTTCTTTTGATAAGGAAAATATTTTCTTCCAATTGGAGAAAAATGAATTGATAAGAAAAATATTTTTCAAAACATTTAAGCCAACCAAACATAAACAAATTGAAAAATATTTTTCTTCGTACCAAACAAACCCAGAGTTGGTCCAATAGTACGACCTCCAACTTCATCATAAGAGGTATTAATGATATGCAACAAATATTGTTTAGCTTTTTAAATTTTTTAGTTTCTAATTAATATTTTAATCAAATTCTTTTTAACTATTTTTAAATATATATTATATAAAATTAATATAAAATACAGGTGTAACGCTATGAATCTGGACCAAAGAAATTGGAGCTTCCACATCTCCCTTTCACTTAACGAGAAAAATAGAAAAGTAGGATTGACGTAGATTTAGGAACAGACGAGACTAGTACATTAATAGCGCTCTCAAGATTCAACATTCAAGAGAGACATATCGTACAAAATTAGAATATTTCTGACCTTAATTAAAGTTTTGGGTTCTAAGTGGTGGAATATAACTTCTCAACAGGGAGCTCTTTATCAGCTTTGTAGACCTACCCGAGTTTGAATTAGTCAGACCACACGAAGTTGTTTCTGATATTAAGTGGATGTTTCGACATAAAAATTGTGAAATTACGGGGAAAAAAAGTGAACTTTTTTATAAATGAAAATAATATTTGAAAATTAGGGTTGTGGTTGAACATGAATATAATTTGAAGTTATTTTTGAATTTTTGTAAGTGATTCAAAGTGAAAAATTTTGAAAATAAATTTTTTTGAATTTTTGAAATTTTTAAAATTCAACTTCAAGTGATATTTGAATTTTTATGGCCAACACTAACTTTGAAAAAACAAAAAAAAAAATTTTAAAAAAAATTGAATTTTTTAATGGCCAAACAGGCCTTAAATGCCTAAACTTAAAGTGCTGAAAAATATTTTTAAATGTTGAAATTGATTTTTAAATAAATATTTTTGTGTTTGGATAGATGTGCTGCAACTGATAAAAAATAGTTGATGTGTTTGGTAGAAAAATACTGATATGCTATTCTTTTATTAAAATGATTCAAATACTCAATTATAAATTAAAAAATTTCTTTGTAAAGAAAAGGATGAACAACGAATATATAATGAAGAGAAAGTTAGGAATTTTATTTTTGGACAATAGTTTGTGAATTTAAAAAGTTATTAAGGATAAATAGTAAAACTTCTGGTCAAACTTGAAGTGCTTATAAGCTGAAAAATCATAAGTTGGGGGTGACCAACTTATAATCACTTGGCTTAGAAGCACTTTGCGTGTCTACCAAAATATGCTTTTAAGCTAGTTTGACGGACTTTTATGCCAAACACTCTCTATGAGAAGTAATTTTTTTTCTTCTCAAAAGTGTTTTTTTCAAAATACTTTTGGTGAGAAGTTGCTTGTGCTTGACTAATTAATTTGAAAAACATTTCTAAACATCAATTAATATTTGACCAAACTTATAAAAAGTACTTCTAAGTGTATTTTTCTCAAAAAATATATATTTTTTTAAAAAGTGCTTATGTGGAGAAGCTACTTTTTTTATTTCTCCAAAATTACTTCTCTTTCTACTCAAAATGACTTTTTTTTCTTCTAAAATCTTGGTCAAACACTTTCACTTTGGAAAGAATTGCTTTAAAAAAGTTGGCCAAATATGGTATTGGAAAAATAACAAAAAGAAAAATGAAGAAAATTCTCTTTTGAATTTCCTCTACTGTAAATAGGGGTGTTTATGGTTCGATTTTTCCCTAAAAAGAAACCAAATCAAGTATACGACTTTTCAAATATTGGAACCAAACCAAACCAAATAAGTCGGTTTTTTATCGATGCGATTTTTGTTGGTTTTTCGATTATTTCGGTTTTTTATCGATTTTTTTTAAAATATGAGATATACACTACCAAATACATATTCCGACGACTATATTTTCAACGTAACACTATCAAATCAATTGCTCTTTGAGAAATCTATCATTTACCAAGATACATTGATGATAATTGAAGTAAATAGTGATGAAAAATTTAAGTACTCAATTAAAAATTTATTATTTTTATCATGAAATAAATTCTTGTACTTAGCAAAAGAAAACTACCAATGTAACTAATGTAGAGACAAAGAATTAAATTATTATAATAGCAAAGAACTAGACTAAAAATACAAACGATTAATATGTACGATAAAAAATTTAGAAATTTTATATAAAAATACATATATATAGGTGTAATAATAAATTTAAATAACTACTTTTATAGCCGGTTTGGTTCGATTTTTTTCGGTTTTTTTTTTATTAAAATCAAAACCAAACCAAATTTGATTGTTTTTAAAATTCAAAACCAATACCAAACCAAATCTAAAAGGTATCGGTTTTTTTGGTCGGTTTGGTTTGGTTTGGTTTGGTTTTCGGTTTGGTTCAATTTTTCGGTTTTTACGAACACCCCAAACTGTAAACGCATAAAAATTAGTTCTCTTTTATTTCAAAATTTAGATACTTAATTATTTCCTTGTTTTATGTCATTTGTTTTTTGTTTTAGCGTTTGTCTCAAATAATTTACCAAGAAGGCAGGTTCGAGTGTACAACAAAAACCCAAGGACGGTAAGACATTTACATATTTTTAACAATAAAGTTTGCACTAATAAATTATTGATTGCATTTAGATTAACTTGTTTCAGTATACCCTACAACAGGGGATTATGAAAGATCAATTGCACATTAGCAATAATTCTTATGACTGCTGATAAAGCTCTGGAAACAATTATGCTTTCTGTATGATTAAACACTGCTTTAATTGTCAATATTAAGAATACAAAGGAGATAGATTTTTGCATATCTGCATCAATGTTCTAGCTAATTTATGATTTTATAACTGGTCTTTTTATTAGCCAAGAGGTCATGTTTGTTTAAGAGTAAATTATTTGATTTGGCACAAACATTAAAAAAAAAAAAAGAAATAGCCCAGTGCACTGAGCTCCTGCTATGCGCGGGTTCGAGGAAGTGTCGTACCACAAGGGTCTATTGTACGCAGCTTTATCCTGCATTTCTCCAAGAGGCTGTTTCCACGGCTGGAACTTGACGAATAAGTCTTTTTACTAATTTCTAATTTAGTTAGTCCAAACATTTAGAAGTCTGTTAAATACCAAACTTGAACAGGAAAATGAATGTGATGTACCTTTTCAAGATATCAAACAACCTTTAATTTGTATTAGCAAATCCAGTGAAGTCTGTTGAAAAATAATTAGGTACTGCGAAAGAATTAATGTTCTATACATTTCATTGTTTTCCTTGTACGTGGAAACTATGTATATATGTGATTGAAGTGAAATGTATCTCTTGAACTTCCATCCATTTAAGCAGATCCTAGGAAATTCTTGAACCAGTTCACAGAATTCTTAGGATATCTCTTGAGGTTGTCCTTGTAATCCACATAATAAAGACCAAACCTCGACGAAAATCCAGCTGCCCATTCCCAGTTATCCATCAGAGACCACACGAAGTATCCTTTCACGTTGCAGCCATCTTCTCTGCATATTCAGCAAAATATAACTGTTTTAAGTAGTGTTTTATTTTTGTTGACCAAATTGTAGCATCGATGCTATTTGAATAACTTACTTGATAGCAGCTAAGAGATTAGTAAGATATTCATTGTGATATTTAATCCTTTTTGTATCCTTGAGAGCATCTTGTCTCGATACGAATGCATTATTTGAATCATCCATTCCTGTAACAGTTGCAAGCAACAGATTCTTGTTTAATGATAATTAACAAAAGGGAAATGACATGGTTCAGTAGCTGCATTGCTGATTTAAAGACTTAATTACCATTTTCAGTGATTATGATTAGAGGGTTCCCATACTTTTGCTTTATGTAGTTCATTAAGCTTCTGATTCCCTGAGGTACTATGTACAACCATATGGAACTTGCCTGCAAGTAAAAATTATCTGTGATATCATTCTCAAAACTGCAGTAACTAAAGTAAAGCTTCTTTTGGTTGTCATCGCTCGATCACTTCCTTTTCCACTAAGTGATTGCTTAGGGACCTTAGCGTATGATCTGGGCTGTTACCCTCTCGACTTTGGATCTTAGCATCCAAAAAGTCTGGGCAAGCATGGTCGTGGTCAGTCTAGACCTACTCAGATAGCACTTCAGGTTATTTCCGAGGCACCCCCAGCCCAGCAGGGCCAGCAGCAGACTCAGAGATAGAGAGGTGGCCAAGGGAATTTCTACTTTTTTCATTGAATAATAGAAGGGGAATAGGGATTTTTTGGACCCGAGGTTATCTGGTGACCTGAAAATGGTCAATTGAATGAAATTACATACCCTTTCTGCTATCGGCGTTAATCCTTTGAATGCTGCAAGATACAAAAGCATGGCGAAAACGCTTAGTTCTTAATGTAGAATGAGTCTCATAAATCAAGTAACGAGCAAATAGAGAAGGCGTTAATGACATACGGAGGGTAGTAGCACCAGAGTCTGCGAGGGAGTCATTGAGAAGAACACCAATTATGTTGGTTTTGCTCTTGCTGGCATACCATGTAGTATAATGATTTATGCCTATGAAATCATAAGAACCTTTCACAAGAGCAGATTCAGCTGGTGAAAATTTTGGCAACCGGTTTCCCACTCTATTTACCATTGAACTTGGATACCTTCCAAGCATTATAGGTTCAAGATACCTGAATTCAGTTACAAATCATTTCACCATCAAATGAAGTCTCATATTGAATATTCCAGGACATGTTTTAACAATTGAACGCGAAAAATGAGTAGCATTTAGACTGCAACAACCACCCAGTATAATCCCACTTAGTGGGGTCTGGGGAGAGTAGTGTGTACGCACACCTTATCCCTACCCTGGGGCAGAGAAGCTGTTTCCAAATAAACCCTCGGCATCCTTCCCTCCAAGGACTTCCCACCTTGCTATTGGGGAGACTCGAACTAAAAACCTCTTGGTTGTAAATGGAGTAGCATTTTAGACTACTACAACAAAATATTACCAGTCTAAGTTAAACTCAATGGCTCTCTGTGTTGCTTCAATGTCATCTTTGGAGTTTGTCAAAGGCTCATACCAAAAGGTATCTAGTGATATCCCAATTGATCCATGTTGTATTGGCTGCAACAGCAAATGATCATACAAAGATTAATCTCTTTTTTATAAGCATAATGACATTTATTGCTTCCTTTTACTTATCCAAAAACTTTACCTTGTACTTTCTTTTGTAAATGTCAACAACAGTTGCATGAGCAAGTAGTAGATTATGAGTAACAATGTAAGGTTCAGTTGCAGAGTTGCCAGCCCTGCAAAAAATTTTGAGAAGGATGGAACATCGCCCCGGCGCTTGTAGCCCTACATCAAATCCTTGAATGGCAACAGTATGTGGCTCATTGAGAGTGATCCAGTTCTTCACTCTATCACCAAATTTCTGGAAGCATGTCTCCGCGTATATTGCAAAATCTTTTCTGTTTAAATGACCTTAAAATGTCACATAATACAAATCCAAACAAAGATTAAATAGTTAAGTTGGAATGATTTGTAGTTAATTACATGATTTGTGGGCTTAGCCATCCGTTGTACTTGTCTTCTAGAGCTTGAGGAAGGTCCCAATGGTATAGTGTTACATATGGTTGAATTCCTGAGGATTAACATACATTAATTGTAACAAACAGTTTATATTTGATGTAACAAATTTTGACATAAATGCTGAAATAAATGTATAGTATCTAAAGATAGAAGAGTAGGAATGTCAACTGTACCATTAGCTAGTAGAGCATTGATCAACTTATTGTAGTGATCAACTCCAGCCTGATTGATTTCTCCAGTTCCATCTGAGAATAATTAGAAAGTCAGAGTTAATTATGTTAGGTTTGGACTTAATTGGTTTATAGCATGAAAAAGGACAGTGATTTCACACAAGTAGATAATATTTAATTTAAGGTATTATCCTAATTTAATTATATGTTGCAAAATAATGTTTATATTATAGTTACAACATAATATATAGGGAAGTGCACAAATAGCTGTTTTTAGAACCCTTCTCTATAAAATAGTCGAAATTTACTAAAAAAAATTCGTATAACAACCTCAAAATCAATTTCACACTCTCTACTCTGAAGTTGAAATCACAAGTAATTTCAAAATTTAGACCTTCAGTTCCGAAGTGTAGATGAAGGTCTGAAATTAAGTTCTATTTGACATGGCTAAACTTTAATAGTTTGTCAAAGCTGACTATATTTTTTTAAAGGGAAAATGACAATAGCCACTATTAAAATAATAGCCAAAAAAGTATTTTTGTATATATATACATTTTGTATGTTATATGCAAAATTTATATAAATTTTATATACTTTTTTATCTATCGAATATAAATAGTTTCTGGCGTGAGCTAAAAGTGAAAAAATACTTTTTTTTTAAATAGAAGTGCTCAAAGCGGCTATTTACACCAAGTAGGAAAGTAGAAAAAAGGGAAAGAAGCTTTACTAGGGAAAATTCTGGTCCAAGCAATTGAAAATCTATAGGCATCCATTCCCATATCCTTCATAAGCTGTATATCTTCCTGTTAGAAAAGCAGAGAATTGGAATTATTTGATGGTTAATAATTTTGAAATAAAGAAAGGAAGTATGGAGTATGTTACTGTAATATATTGTTTATAAATATGAATAGATTTACCGGGTACTTGTGATACTGATCCACGGCTACATCACCATTGCTAAAATCAAGTACTTTACCTACAAAATCCATCCAAATTAGCAGTAATATTTACTGATTAAGTAGGCGTTTGACCATAATAATTAATAATTTTTTGAAAAAAAGTAGCATTTGGAGTTAAATTGAAAAGTGATATTTGAAATTTGAAATTATATTTCGACATGCATTTGACTTGATAATTTATTACAGTTTCGTGTTGGGGGGGGGGGGGGGAGAGAAATATTTTCCGGAAAAAATGGTTTTTTAAAAACCTATTTTCAAAAAATCTCCAAAAATTTACAAAATTTTACGGACAAATACATTTTTGGAAAAAAAAAATTCAGAAAAAAAAAGAAAAAGAATTTATGGACAAACGGATCATAAGTCTCATTTTGCTAAATAAAATCATCAATAGACAATATTAGCAAAGTTTTACCAAAAGAATGAGAAAATTTATCCCATATGGTTGGACCTCTTCCATCCTCCTTTACAGCCCCTTCAAACTGCAATATTATGTCATGAGCAATGAGTTATAAGTTTAAATTGTTATAACAAGCTAGTAACACATAAATTATAAAGTACTACATATATTCTATTTGATAGTGGCGAAGCTAGAATTTTCGTTAAGGAATGTTAAAATATATAAAGTAAACATACCATTAAAGGGAGTCAATACATAATATATATGCATATAGTTTATTTGTTTACCTATTTACACAGTGTACTTTTACATACAAATATAATTTTTTCTTTGACTTACGATCTCTTAAACATTCTTAGATACTTTTAATTAGAAAAAAATTGTGTGATATTGTAGCTTGATAGAGTTTCTAAGTGTGCAAATTTTATTCAAGAAAGATGAGGACTCTATATCGTAGTTGAAACTAACAATCAGATGCATTGGCCAATTACATTTTTTTTTCCTTTGGGACGGATGGAGTTCAATTTAATAAAATTAGGAGAAGATTATGTGTTATAATCAAGCTTATGTCGAGATATAAACATAACGTCCATTGTAGTTTTAGGCAGGGAGAAATTTAAAAATAGCCAGCTTTACAACTAGTCAATGAAAAATAGTCACAGTTTCAAAAATAATTAAAATTTAGCCACTGTTCATGTAAAGATAAATCTGAGCGAAAATACTATTCAAAACCCGGAAAATACACACGCATATTATACGGGAGTTCCAACATAAATATGCTCGAACTCCCCCGTATTATACGGGAGTTCCAGGATAACTATGCTGAAACTCTCATATAATATACGGGATTTCAAGTATAATTATGCTGGAACTCCCACATAATGTACTGGAGTTCCAGCAAGTATAAATGTCCAATATAATATACTGGAGTTTGGAGCACCGATGCTCCAGTCTCCCGTATATTATACAGGAGTCAGCAAAGTGTACCGGTCCAACATAATATGCTGGAGTTTGTACACAGATGTACCCCAACTCCCGTATATTATATGAGACCGGTCTCTGTTTCAGCAAATAGTGACTATTTTTCATTGACTTTGTAAACATCAACTATTTTTCATTGACCAATCCAAAAACTGACCATATCATGCTATTTTAACTTTTAGGCACCTCAACCTCAACATTTGAATTAGCTCATCGACTTTAGTTACGTTATAATGATGGGTCATGGAAAAATCAAAACTACAAGAAAAAGTCCAGCAGGAAAGTGGAAAAAAGTACCTATTCTCTTTCTTAATTTTCATAATTAAATATTTAGTAACTTTTGATTTTGTAATTTTAACTTGTCTCTAAGTTATTATACTTTCATTTACTTAGATACAGATATACACCCTATTTTCCAAAACTAAACACTTAACACACCTTTGTAAAGTAAAAATATTATTAAGAGAATATTTGGGTAGAATTGCCATTGTCTAATTAAGGGGGTTAAGTGCATGAATTTGAAGTACAAAGGGATGTTTCTATAGCTTTGTTACATTACATGGGTGTTCAATGTAATTTACTTTTAATTTACTCGACAGTTTTAGTGAGCTGTTTGATATGTAGCATAAAGATAAAGTAACGCAATCGAGAAAATGTAAAGATGCTTAGTAAAATTTCCTAGTTTCTTGACGCAATGAGCTCTTCCCTCATCAAATCTAACGGATTCTGTTGAGATATTGACCGAACCAGGTTTTATTGATGCTTCCATTTTCTATATTTATTTTTATCTTTACTTTTGTTCAGTTTGTTCTTCTATTTAATTAGGAATATTTAGTATCTATAACAATAAAGTCACACCATTGGAGATATTTCACATTTATGAGAGAAGTTACGACAGCCTATATAATGTAATCATATACTACACGTTTATCTAATTAAGGCTCCAACAAAGTTTTATTTTTTCCTTTATCCTTTTACCATTTTTTGAACTGTGTTACCTACTAATGCGAATCTTTTGGCTATGTGGTAGAAAAAAACAAAAAGATTCTAGTAGAAAATGACGTTCAATTAAAGCATCAATTTTATTAATAAAGAAAAGATGATAAGGACAGGGATTGCTAGCTTTTACACTTCTATATACCAAAATACAAAACTAATAGTAGAAGTAAAGAATGGACTGAAAGCTCCAACAAACCCTAATTTTTATCTAAGTAAATGTACTATTAGTATAATAGTGAAAGAAATCTTAACGCCATGAGAAGAAGATCTTAGAAACTATTATTTCTTGCCTTGGACTAAGAAAAGGAGAATAAGAAAAGATAAAGAAACTAAATTAATTAATTAATTGTGGTTTTGGAAATGGATAATAAAATATGAAGAAAGAAAAAGAATATAAAAAATTATATTAAATGGATATAGAATGAGTGATTCACATGCATGTGAAGAGAAGAAGACAAACCTGGTAAGCAGAAGAAGCAGTCCCAAAAACAAAACCCTTTGGAAAGTGATTTCTGCTAATATTCTGTGCTGAATATGTATGAAACCCAACAACAAAGACCATAAGTATTGCCCAAACAGCAATGTCTCTCTTCTTTAACATAGTTTTTTTTTTCTCTTCTCTTTTGGCCTTTGGATATGGAGAAGCTTTCTAAGTATATATCAAAAGGAGAGGAAAATAACTAAAGGGGTTTATCAATTCTATATTTTGGATTGTGGTTAGTATTACTTGTGTTGTGTATTTATAAAGGCTCACAAAAGGAATGGATAAAGTTTTTTCTTTTTTTCTTTTTGGTAAATAAAAATAAAGAGGAGGACGTTGGTTGTTGAGTGAAGCAAAAAGTGGTGGTCCGACTAAGAGAAGAAGATAACTTTTTTTTTTGTTTAATACGAGAATTCTTTTTTAGTATACTTGTTATTCTAGCTTCTTCTTTTTTTTTTTGGGGGGGGGGGGGGAGGGGGGTGACCTTGGGGAATGGGGGTGTGTTAATGGGCATGATGATTGGTCGGTTCCACACTTATATGGGTATGGAGGTGGAGGAGGAGGGGGGGGGGGGTTGATAATGGGGAAGGTGGTGGGGTATTTCTTGAAGTATAACAATCTGTTTCATCATCCATTATGAATGCAAATTTAGTTAAGAGTTTAATTTATGTAAACCAAGAGTTTAAGAAA